>BDDC01000003.1:261169-325954 GCA_001662425.1 Chlamydomonas sphaeroides
GCAAGCTGCGCTCCGCGCTGGCGGCGGCCAAGGCCAAGCTGGGCCTCCGCAGCGCAGCCCCCGCGCCCGTCCCCGGCCACATCCCAATGGCTCTCAACATGCACGGCTCGGCCCCGCAGCCGAACGGCATTGGCGGCGATCCCAAGCACGTCGACAGCGCTGCCGCCGCCGGCTTCCCCTCGCCGTTTGGCCTCCACGCCCCTGTCGGCGTTGCCGCCGCCGTCCCAGCGGGGGGGTCGCTCGACCCGTCGCCGCCGCGCGGTGTGATCACGCTCGGCGGCCCCGAGCCGGCGGCGCTGCCGCCGGCGGCATCGGGGGCGGAGGCGCCGGCTCGGTCCAAAGAGCTGATTCAGCTGCAGCTGGCGGAGGCGGAGGCGAAGGAGGCCGAGGACATGGCAGAGCTGGTGGGGTCTCGCTCCAGCCCTCGGCTCGGCGGCTTTGGCCGGGCGCACCATGCGGCGCTGTCCCGCAACTCCACGCAGCGGCTGGTGGAGGGCATGTTCCAGGGCGCGCTCAGGTGCGCAGCTCGCGGAGGTCTGATCGGACCTGCCGAGATCCGTCGTACGCTGCGGCCTGCGGCACAAGGCATCGTGCGCCACGCGGGCCCTGCGGCACGCCTGCGACCGCAACAGGGAGGGGTCCCTGAGCTGCTGGACGTCGTGTCGCACGGCGGGGCCACCTAACAACTCCCTCCTGCCGGCAGCGACAGCAACCCCTGAGCCCCGCCCCTCCCCCCACGCACATACAAGGGGGGGGAGGGTTTACTACCACTGGAACACACACATGCAAGGGGGGGTTACTCTATTGCGGCCCTATCAAGTTGAACACACACCCGCCTCCCTGCCCCCTGGCCCGCCTACTGCTTGCGCGCAGCCGCGCGTCCGCCTCGGCCGCGGCCAGCGCCTCGGGCCCCGCCTCACTGGCCGACGACAACGGCTTCAACCACCACCTGCAGCGCTCGTCAGTCGGCACCCGGCGCTCCACCGCCGACGGCAGCGGCGCCGCCGAGCTGCCGCCGCTGGCCCGCGACAGCCGCGGCGTCGCCGCCGCGGCAGTGGTGTCTGTCGGCGACGTCGGCGGCGCGGCACCGCCGCTGCCTCCCTATATCGTCCCGCTGCAGGCGCCCTCCCCAACCCCGGCGCAGGCCCATGCGCCCGCCCCGGATAGGCCGCGGCCAGGGCCGGAGCCCTCGCTGGGGCCCCGGCTGCAGGACCCGCAGCAGGAGCTGCTGCAGCAGCAGCTGGCGGCGCAGGGCCCAGGGGCCGAGGTGCTGGCGGCGGCGCCGTCGAGGCCCAGCTCGGCGGCGGAGCTGCTGCTGGCGGGCATGCTGAGGTGGGGCACGTGGTCTGGGTTTCGTGTGCGGGATGGGGCGGGACGTGGCGGACAGGGTTGGGCAGGGGTAGGCAGGCGCCTGGCGGCGCCCCATCACGTGCGGTCTGCGGGCGTTGCGTCGCGTGTGGCAGGTGGCCTGGGCGTTGAGGTGTCCGTGACGGCCCAAAGCGCCGGGGAACCACGCAGGCGCTTCGGGCAGCTCGGGGGTCATGCTGCCGTCTGATGGCGCTCGCTGCGTCCCTGTGTTTGCCAATGCGTATCCCCACTGTCGGGCCCGACACCCGCAGGCGCGCCGAGGAGCACGCCGCCCAGCTGGCGCGCGGCAGCCGTGGGGCGGATGGCGCTGGTCCGGTGCGGGGCGACCACAACGTGTGAGGCGCTCCGTGTGGACTCGGGACTGGATGGAGGCGGGCCAAGGTGTGAGCAAAGTGGGGACGGAAGCGGCAGTGGCTAGGCGGCGGGCGGAGGTGAGGATGGCTGCACCGCGGTGAGGCGTGAGGCGTGAGACGTGAGAGAAGCTACAAGGTGCGGGCTGTGGGAAAGAGGGGCACTGATAGCGTGATAGCAAGGATAGGGAGTTTGCGTGTTGAGGGCAGGGGAGATATTGGCAAGAGGATTTGGGGGGCACGGGCACGAGGCTGCGGCAGCTGCGTGGGGATAGGGCGGCGCAAGGGGGAGGAGTGCGGGGCGGGCGCGCTGCTCCGGCGAGCGTCGGAGGCGCTGTTGGGGGTGGGGGTGGGAAACGGGCTCCGGGCAGGCAGGGGGTCTCTTGGCTGCGGTTCTTGCTGATGCGGTGTTGTGGCTGGGGGGCGGGGAGTGGCTTGGGCCGGGAGCTGGGGGGTGGCAGCTGGCAGCTGGGTGTGTGCAGTGATGGCTGATGGGGTTGCGGCGGATGGCGCCTGCGCGGGCTGCGCGGCAGCTACTTGGTCTGGCAGACAGGCAAGAACGGCCTTTGGAACAGCCTTGGTGAAGAGGCAGATATAAGTCATCGGTGTCATAGGAAGGGCACAAGGGTCCAGTATACTCGGTGTGTGGGCGGAGAGAGCAGGGGTCTTGCAGGGTCCGGTGACGACCGGAAGGCGCTGAAGGGTTGGCGGCGGTAGGGTGTCCTTGTGGGAGCGAGGGTCAGGCGGCGAGGAGAGGCGCCGACTGCGGACGAAATGGTGGTTGCGGCGCCTTCGCACGCGCGCGGCTTGCTTGTCTGGCGGTGGCTCTATACGGAAGATTGTGAACAGGCGTGCTTCTTACTGTAGAACCAGGCGTTGCTGGGTTGGGCGCTCGCGTTGCGTGCTGCACTTCGGAGATACTTGGGTACTTGTTCAGGCTGCTGCAGTGGCGGTGGCCCCCCTTGGTTGTGGATGTCCTTTCTGTTGCGCGGCGTCGCGACCACTGAGGAGGAACGGCTGTCGTGGAAACGGCGGTGGAGGCTGCTTGGAAGCGGCGGCTGAATGTTTGGCGGCTGCAGCGCTGCTTAGCTACTCGTAGCACGGCTTAGCTTAGCAATGAGTTTCATATAGGGGTTTCACAGGATAGCGCGAAGTAAGGCGCGGCTTGCGAGTACGTACGTTGAGTAGCGGGCTGTTGTAGCAGAGTTGGGCGTGGTGTAGAGAGCCGCGTTGCGCCACCCAGCCAGCTGTCTCCTAGGCTGCCCGCGGCGCTAGGGTTCGACTGGCTGCCGGTCCTGCAATCAGGGTGTATGTACATGTGCCGAGGAGGGCGACGGGCTGCGGCATAGCGGCACAGGGCGGCACGCGCGTAGAGGTGCAGGCGCAGAAGCTGAAGCTGCGGCGCAGCCGACGACGCTTGAATGTTGACCGGTGGGTGCGGGCGCCAGCAGTCGTGCGGCAGGCAGTTAGCCTTACCCTATCATATTGCAGCGGCGTGGTGGGTGGCGCGTAGGCAGGTGCAGGCGCGGAGCAAGCACGTGGTGTGTAACGGCAAGGCGCCCGTCCACATCATTCTTCGCACTGGATGGGGGGAAGCATGCTACTGCCGCGGCGGGTCGTCCGTTCGAGCCACGCGGCAGCGCATGAGCGCCTTCGCAGGCAGCCAATCGGCCCGCAGCCAGCACCTAGCAGCACGGCAGCTGCCGTCTGCAGCCATCACAGTGCCCCGCGCGGGCTGGCTGCCAGCTGCAACGCACTGTACCGCCGCGCGAGCCTAAGGGTCAAGGAGGTGCCCGAGGGCCCAGCGCTGCCGGCCACACGCCGTGGGGGTCCGCCGAGCACATGTGGCTGCTACACGCGCTCTTGACGCTGCAAGTTATCGGGTATGGGGAGCATAGCTGCTCCCATACGTTCAGTTGGTGCTAGCTCCGTAAACCTATGCGATCACCGGGGAGGCCAGCTCTGCCAAGAGGGCTTGAGCTCTGCGGCGTAGCGCGTGGGTGGGATGGCGAGGCTGCTGCTGCTAGCGCGCTCTGCTGCTGCGACAGCCCAGCGCGCGAACACGACGCCCGTTGGCCGCTGAATGTTACACCCTTGGCCAGGTCCGCCTCTTGCAGCCAGGATGACCGGTCCGACAATCTAGCAGTCCCCACCAGCGGCAACTGCGTAATACCCGCCCACGGCCCGCCGCAGCCGCACCCCCCGGCTGCAGGGCAGGGCCTCCCTGGCGGAGGGTGACTCCCGTGGTGGGCCCTTGCTCGACCCCCGCACACCAGAAATAGTGTCACACACGAACGACAACCGCCTGCCCCTGGCTGAGCTGCGGCGCACAGCCGCAGCAGCACGGGCAGCGGTGGAGGGTCAGTCCCAACACGTGCACTGCTTATGTACGACAGATATATGCGCTCTGTCGGCTGCCCGCTACGTGTACCATACTGTCAAGTCATGCAAACCTACAGCCCACCTACGCAACTTCACGCGCTGTTGTTTAGGCACCGGTATTGTTCTACACATAAGACACAACTCGCGGGGCACCGGCCCCCGCCACCTCAGCTGCATTCAGCACACACAGGCCCGCAGATACGACACAGACGAGCAGTGCGGAGTATGCGCCGCATGATATTGAGATTGTGAGCGCATGGCAACGACGACAGACATCCCGCAAGCTTGAACGCATGACAGGTAGCTGCACAGCCCAACTCCTGGGCTCTCAGATAATACCCCAGCCAGCGGCAGGCCAAATCGCAGGTCGCCAAAAACGCACGCGAACCAGTTACCGTATCCAATTAGCACATCAGGCAACACACAATCGCCTCTCACCGGCGCGTTTACCACTGGGCGCACGCAATGCAGCCCCGGCAAGCCCCGCGGCCAGCGCCGCAGCCTTTTGCCCCGCGGGCCACTCACAGCGAGCGCTCCGCCCCCAGCAGTCCAGTCGGGTCCAATCCAGTCTACTCTAGGCACTCAGCGCGTGCCGTACGGGTGACCCGCATCAGTCCTGGGACCATGTTCACGGCGATGAACAATGTCTGTTTAACAGTCAGCAGCGCACAGTACCCAACGCCCTGGGTCTCCCGCATGACATGCGCTGGCGCCGCGCTGGCTGCCAGGGCATCAAGCCTGGGTCGCCAGCACTGGCGGTTCTCTCAGGTACCCTTCTTCAATTTTCATGCTGGTGCATAATTGGAAGCCTGGGTCGCATGGCCAGGCACGGGCACCAGTGGCGCCAGCGACATCCAGCCAGCGCCGCGCGAGGCTGCTGGGCTTCATGCAATCATAGGCACAGTGAGGCTAGCTTTAGTCACGCTTCTTGCCGCCGCCGATGGGCAGCAGGAGGTCCGCCGGCAGCAGGTCGGGGTCCAGCGCGTGGTGCGAAACCAGCGCCAGCTGCGGCGGCGGCAGTTGCGGCGGCGCCGCCACCGGCACCGCGAGCACCTCCGTGCCGCTGCTGCTGCTGCGGCCGCTGCTGCTGCTGCTGGAGGCGGGGGACGTCTTGTCGGAGCTGCGGGCCCGGCACGGCGGGGCGGGGCACGGGATGGGCGCGCATGCGGAGCGCGTGAGGACGGCTTGGACAGGTACGTCGATTATGGCGGCGTTATTCGACGTCATCCAAGCGTAGGACGCGGCGAGCGGCCTACACGCAGCTGCGACGGCATCGCTCACCTGCCCACGCTCAGCCCGAGCGCGCCGGCCAGCGCGTCGCGCAGGTTGACCCACATGCTGGCCGTCACGCCGTCGGCGTCGTCGTCGGGAGTGCGCCTGAGGCGGGGCACATCGCAACGGCTGAGGATACAGTGACTGGTGGTGCTGATGCAGACGGCAGCCCGCCGACGTGTGGGCAAGGCGCAGCGCACCTGTCATCGGATCGCTTGGAGGAAGGCACGTGAAGCTCCTGCGGGCAGCGCGGTGCGCAGAGTCGCGTCACGTCCGGGCTGCGTATGTGGTGTGGTCCCAGGCCAGCTCTACTGCACCCCAAGCTCGACGTGTGCATAGAAGCACGCCCGGCTGCGCACCAGCAACTCGCCACCGTCGCCGAGCGCCCAGGCGCCAGGCACGACCCAGCGGCCGTGAGAGCAAGCTGCAAAGGACCACAAACGGTTACCGAACGCGCAAGCAACAGATAGCAACAGCCTTGTGAGTCGCACCTATCTGCTCGTTAGGCATTGCTTGGTTGTTGTAGGCGGCACGGGCCACGCAGGCAAGGAGAGGTGCCGAAGGGAGCGAAATGTCGAATCGCCCACGCGCCGGCTCAGCTGTCGCTAAAACTAATCGCTGGCCATAGAGCAAGCACAGGGCACAGATCACTGTCACCAGAGCTGCGCGCTGCTGCGGTGTACTTGCGACTCCGTTGGCGGGGGGTTGTCGAGCCGTCAGCGGCGTCGTGACAGCCCGTGCTGATATTGCGACAAGCGTCAACAGCAGGAGTGCTGCTGAGGGCGGGAGAAGCTGGTCTGCTGCAGAGCCGCACCGACTTTCAACACCGGTTTTCAGAGCCCCTCGAGTTTGACCAGCATAAGCAAGCAAACACTCGATTTTACTGTGGTAAAGCAACTGTATGTCAAGTCGGCATATGGCGACAGAGGCTGTGGTATGCGGCGTTCGGCTTCTTCGGCCTCGGCAGTAGCGACACGACGCTTCGGGCTTCCACGCAGCGCGCCTGGAAGTTAACAGGGGGTCGTTCCTGCTCGGTACAGAACGTTGTCAAGGCCGAACTCGGCAGCAGAGCGCGACGCAGAGGAGAGGCAACCCATGTCGCACTGGAAGACCGTTCGAAACCCCCTCGTGTTCGCCCGTACGCTAGGACCCCATAAGCGGTAGATAGCCATGGCCAACTTCTTCTCCCTTCCTTGAAACCGGGCAACGAAGCGCTGGGGGCCCTACGCGGTTACGAATGGCACCCAGTACGACAGGTGCACTGCGGCTCCTACGTGGGCCACGCGCCCGCTGCATGCCAACCGTCTCACGTCCTTTTGCTTTTGTGGTCCCGGTGTGCGCAAGAACGTTTGGGCCCAGCTCCCTGCGCTGCAGGCCGGCCCACCTATGATGGGAACGTGAGTCGCGCCCGGGATCTCCAGGTCGGGATGACGTGACGTCCGTCCCCCCAATCCGCCGGCTCCCCAGCGAACGTCATGTAGCAGCTGGTATCCGCGCACACGCCGCTGATCCTGGTCGTTGGGGTTATCAGCGCCGCGTGCTTGCTGGAAGTGGAGATGCGCGCGCCTGGACGCGTGCGCTGCCGCTGCTATTAGCCAGCATGCTGCAGAATGCAAGGGATGGGCCTATAACCCATGCTGTAAGGGATGCCGCCAGGTGCCGTGGCCAACACGCCGCGCCCGTGCCGGCAGCGGCGGCGGCGTGCGATGTGCATGAGTTGTGAATGAGATGTGCGGCCAAGTCCGGCCCGGGGGGTGAGGGCACGGAGATGAGGTGTGCCCTAGACCCCTCAAATAGTCTCAGCTACGACCGCATAATGACCGACGGTGCGCGTCTGGTCTGGGTGGCCTCTTTATCGGGCGAGCCATGCACCCCTGCGCAGTTGGGACAGATTTGGGGAGCATGCGCCGGCGGGTTAACTATCGTGCCGCGTCAAGGGTGCCAAGAGTCGTGTTGTGACTTGTGAGGAGACTGACGCCTACTAGCACTACCGGTACTGTGGCAGTGTGCCCAGCGAGGCTTCCCCTTCCAACCCCCTGCTTCAGGCTTTATGGGTCGAGTGGGGCGAGCGCCTTAGGAGCTGGTGTGTGCAAACTGTGGGTTCATGGGGGTAGGTGGAGAAAGGTGTGAGCAACCCGTGCGAGGTGAACACAAGTCGGGTTACGCCGACGGATGACATGGGGGCCACAGTTGTTGTTGTTGCTGCCAGCAGGGAGCCGCCAACCCTTCGTGGACGTTACATGGTCCAACGCCAAGGCCACCACACATCACGACACCGATGGATTCGGGGCCTGCCGCAGGCAATGCGGTGCTGTGATACGTATGGGTCTAGTCTTGGATTCCCCATGGCCCCTTCACCGGCCTTGCCGCGGTTTTGCGGTGCTGGCTGTGCTGGCCGGACAGGGGGTCGGGGATCACGAAAAAGATAAATACATGGTTACGATGCGTGTAAACCACATGTCGTTACATACAGGAGGGCAGGTGTGTATGGGGAGACCCCACGCCGACCACATGCAGGGGATCACGCCTGGAACTGTTGGGCACAGGACCGCTAGGGCGGGACGGCCACGCATCGTCCGTTCTGGACGCGAGTCGTCATCTCAAGTTGCTGATTAGGCTGCCCGTGATGCGGATGCGTTTGATAAACGCGGAGCGGGATGGCCCCAAGTCGACCAAAGCCGGGGCTGATGACAGAGAGGAGGGCCGGTGGCTTACACAGAGTAGCCCCAATGCCCCATGCATGGGCCCAAGGCCTGGCCGTCGCCAACACAGAGCCACCTGCTGCGCACCCCACACCAGGCGCCTGCGCCACATAACAAGCAATTTACAGCGCCTCCTGCACGACTCGTTTCGTATGTACCGGCACGCATACGAAAATAATGGCACACCACGCGCGCCGCCAGTGGGTACGCGCCTTCACACTCACGTCAGACACCGCCATCATTTTCATGCCGCACCGCAGCCGACAGCGCTGCGCCGCTCAACGGCTTGCCTGAACCCCGGGGCACGCAATGTCGCCGCGCAACTAATCAATCACGCGCTTGCGTGCACAGCACGTCACCTAACATAGTGGTACATATCTGTAGCTAGCAGCTCCAAAGAAGGAACGCACGATTGGGGTTTCAAGAATATGCTCGTCCATCGTTCGTTGGCTAACTGAGCTCGCCTTTCCCACCCTCCAAGGCCATTCCCTGAATAGCCACCGTCCCTACACCGCCGGCCGCTACACTAGCAACTCAGACCTGCCCCTCAGCCTGCCCCTCAACCAGCCCCTCACCACTCCTGTGCCCACACGCCTCACTCAGTCGCGCTTCGGGGACGGCGCCGCCAGGCCGAGCGTGAGGTCCGTCTCAACAAGGTCCGAGTCAATCAGGTCGTACGCGGGATCTTGAGATGAGCCTGCGCGTCCAGCGTGTGGCGTGGACGGCTCCGTGGGGCCGCCGCTGCTGCTGGTGCGGGCGCTGCCGGCGGTCGAGGGGACGTTGGAGCTGGATGCCCTGCGGTGGGCAGATAATTGCAAGCGCGGGGCACGTCACACACCACATCCTGAGCTGCCGAGCCGGGCGCAGGCGGAGCCCGCAAGCGAAGTAAGTACCGCGCGCCGCATGCCCCCGCCCGTCCCCTGCTGCTCACCCGCTGTAGCCCGCGAGCGCGAGCTCCAGGGCGCTCTCCACCGCACTGCGCAGGTGGCTCCACACCGAGGAGCCGCCGTGGCTGGCATTGGCCTGCGCGGAGCTGTCGGACGTGCTCCGGTGCCGGACGGGGATGGTCAGGTCCTGGGAAAGGCAGGCGGCGCGGCAGGGTATCGTTAGGTCAGTGAGGATGGATCAGGCTGGCGGCCCGGAGGAGTTACCAGGGTAGGGACCGGCAACAAGCTGAGGCAACAGTAAATGAGCTGGGGCCCAGGACCGCCCACGACAGCTGGGCGGCGCGGCGGGTGGCAACTCACGAGCAGCTCGCCACCATCGCCCAGGGCCCAGGCGCCGGGCATCGCGTAGGCTACGAAGTCCTGGCGCCTCACACCTGCGTTTGGATAGGAGAGAGGAGGTCAGGTGAGCAGGGATGCTATGGACTGTCACGTCAGCGCCACTGTGGGCGCGCAAGCCCCCAGCACCACAGCACGGGGAAGCAGCTTGATATGGTCGCTCGTCTCACCATGGCTGTGGCTCGAGGTCGAGGCCTTGCTTATGGAGAGCTGCGGAGGTCAAAGGAAGGCGGCATCGCGTGTCAGGGAAGAGCCTCTTTCACTGAGCAAGAACGTTGGCAAAGCGCTTGTGACATTCTCACCTGGCGCTCTGCCATGACGCTTTGGTCGGGAACAGAAGTATCAGACATTGGCGCGACGAGGCCAACGATGTTGAAGGTCGAGCGTCGCGCGGGAGCACCAAGGGCCGAGTCTGGAACTTATGAACGAGCCGCGAGCTAGTAATATGTCGCTGACCGCGTACAGTGTGGTTACTTGCGCGACGCTGTTACTGGCGAGTACGTGGGTAGTTGCCGGGTGTTGCCCTGCCAGGTGGACGTTCGCTCTGCTTCACAGCAAATGTTGATAAGGGAAAACCCGTGTATGTATGATCGCTATATAGGGCGGGGCTTGAGCGGGAAACGAGCCAGGCCACAGGCCACATGCGGGCCTGGATCCATGCAGCGGAACCAGTTTCTTCTTATCTTCCATCCCCCCAAGCGGACACGACTTGACCCCTAGCTTCTTACTAGGATCACTTTTGCATGGTGCGTTACATGTCGCGGTTGCAGCTGCCGCGCGATGTTGATACACCATCTGTCGGTTACGGTCGGCCTCTAGCAGCGGCCTCTCCGGCCTAGCCAGCCCCGCGAGTCCAGCAGCCTCCACCCCCCAACGCCAAGATACTTCTTCGAGTGCATGCGCCTCTGTATCGCATCGGCCTCAGCCCAGCCACACTGTCAGAGAAGATGGACAACAAAAGCAATGTGCTCAGACATTCTCCTCGTCTAGCGTCCAACCCCAGCGCACTCCCGGGGCGCTTCTTGGCTGCGGAGCTGCGGTGCGGCTTGCAGCTCCGCAGCCACGCGGCCAAGAGCCGCGCCCGGACCGCCAGCCAACATTGCCCGGATCGCGACCTTATCCGAAGGTCCCAAACCTCAACGCGACCAGCCCTTGCAGTGTCATGTCCAGCAGCAAACCTGTCCCAGCTACGCATGGGTGCATGGCTCGCCTCAAAATGAGGCCACCCAGACCAGCAAACCGCTGCCGCACATCTTCAATCCCACCCAGTGGCCAACGCACCAACGCCCGTCATGTCCAATAGATACCCCTTGGAAACGTCCGCCGGTCACCGCCAGCTGACGCCTCCACACACCGACCCCACGGCGCTGGCAGTGGTCAGCGCCTTGCAGCGCCCCCGCACCCTCACGCCCCAACCCCTTTCCCCAGCAGCCTACCTCACCAACCACACGGTGTTGGCCACTGCCGGCGCGGCCCGTTGCTCCAGTGCCCCTCCAAGACCCGAGTCCGGCTGGCCGGCGGCTCCACAGCAACTGGCAGGCCGCCCCCCAGCTCCGCCGCAGTGACACACTCGACGCACAGCAGCTCACGCCGACAGAGTAGGCGCTGAGCCGGTGCGGGACTTGGTCCACCTGCCGCAGGGTTGGGAGAATTGGCAATAGCATGTGTTGTGGTGTGAGCAGCTGATCGCAGAGCGCAATGGCACGAGCGCCGCCGAGGGCGAGCGGCTCACGCAGGTCCGCAGGCCCATGCGCACTCCGATCCGGACCAAGCGGGTGCAGCCCCAGGACCCGATATGTCGCAGGGGTGGAGAAGAGAGGGTGTCATCGCAGGCGGGGGCGGGGGGCAGGGCGGCCGGGCCCGCAACTGCGCCTCGGCAACCGGAGCCAACTGTGGCTACATCGCGCGCCCGATTGCTTAGCTGACGTCGTGGCCCTTGTCGTTCGACATCTGCCCGCCCCCCACCCCCCCTCAAGTAGCACAGGGCGCCATGCAGCCTGCTCGTCCGGCTCAACGTCCTCGTGCAAACAGCCCGCCCGTGACGGCACGAACCCAAGCAGCCCTCCCAATTCCTCCCCTCTCCCTCCCCTCCCCTTGTCCCCCACCCACCAGGCGCAGAACTCGTCAAGCTCCACGGTGCCGTTCTTGGAGGTGTCCAGAATGCGCACCGCCTCGCGCACCTCCTCGTCGTTCATCTCCTTGCCCAGGTCCTGGCTGCGGGGCGAGCAGGGGAGGCGCGAGGGAGGACGGGAGCGTCGAATCAGCAGGACGAGGGGGGCAGGCAGGAGGGCCGAGGGGGGCCAGGCTGGGAGGCAGGCTGGGGGTAGGAGAGCAGCAGGATTTGCGGGGCAGTGCGGCGCTGCGGCGCAATGGGTGAGACGTCGCTTCTTGCTGCCTCCCTGCTCCCCTCCGCATGACCCACCACAGATCCAACTCCACAGCAGACTCAGCACCTTCAAAAAGCAACCCCTTCACCCTAGTGGCCCGTTCCCCCGGCGCGCCAACACCAACCCTGTCCAGCACGACAACGACACGAACCCGACCGGCCCTCCCCTGCTTTACACCCCGCGCCACAACCGACCCACCACAGCCGCTTGACCTCGCTGGTGCCCAGCTTGTAGTCGTCGTTGGTGTCGTACGTGGAGAACACGTAGGCGATGTCGCCCGCCTCCGCCTCGCTCAGCCCGAAGCGCGCAGGGTCAAAGCCCTGCGTCTTGCGTGCGTGCGCCAGCGTGAGGTAGGCCGACAGGTTCTGCAGCGTGCTGCGGTCGGAAGAAGAGCTGGGCAGCGCCTGCGGGAGGGCGGGCGGCGCGGGGGGAGGAGGCAGGGAGACAGGGGCTCGGGTTCGTGCCACGCCTGCCTCGATCCGATGCCCTCGGAACGGTTGGGCAAGCGGGGCAGTGGTGTGGAACACTGGCTCCTTGCCGCTATCGCCACCGGCACGCACGCAGCGGCGCCGCGATGACCTGCCCGCGCGCCCCCGCAGACGCACAATACGGCACAGTACGGCATAGTACGGCAGAGCACGGCAAGGCAGGCGCACACCATGACACCAGGGTCGGCATGGGGCTGCGATGCGCGCTGTGGGGCTCGGGGCGCACCTTGAGCAGCTCCGCGATCTCGTCCAGCGTCTGCAGCACCTTGAGCGTGTTAGCGGCCACCTGGCGGCGCGCGGGGGAGGATGTACGTGGGGAGTAGCGAACTAGTCAGTCGCATACCGAGCCAGAAGTTCGGGCCAAACGGGGGGGATGGCAGGGCCCAGGGGACGGACGCGGCCGGCGGGACGAGGGTGCAGCCAGGGTGGGAATCCAGGCAGCGACGGACAGTGCGTGGGGGGTCGTTAGTGCGGACGCAGCAGCTCTTGCGCCGTGCGCCCACCAGCGGGGCCTCCCTCTTGCCTCACGAACGCCATCCGCGCTGTGGATACTCACACTCGTGTTCTGTTCTACTTTACACGTGAACACACACACGTGCGGCTCCCACCCCTCCCGAAGCACACAAACACGCGCGGCTCCTACCCCTACCCCAGCACACGCACGCGTCTGGCTCCAAACCCCACCTGCGCCTTGTCCAGCACATTGAGGCCGGTGGCAGGGCCCGCCAGCTGCTGCACGGCCGCCAGCAGCTCCACGGAGTTGGTGCCGTACCTGCGTACGGCAGGGGTGTACGGCAAGTGCCACGTGAGCGTGCGGCCGGGGGACAGGTTGCAGCAGGTGCGGGGCCCAAGGCATGTCTCTGCCCGCGCGCGGCCCCAAGCCCACTGCCACTGCGTGGGTCCCTGGGGCCCTCATCCACGCCCCGTGCCCGGGGCCGTGTTCCCAGCGAGCTTATCACATAGGGCCTAGCTCCAGTCACGCCCGCCAGTCCCCAGGGCCAGCCCGCCTCACTTGTACGCAGTCCAGGCGAGCGCCGACGCCACCGATAGGTTCAGCAGCGCCTGCCGGAGCAGAGGGACGGCGAGGGTCACGAGCCACTGGTACTGCTAGCACACGAGGCCCTCCTCCGCCGGCCAAACCGATGCACGCTTCTTCCCCCCTGCCACCTGCAGTAATGGAAGCCGAAGCTGCTGACCGCAATGCCGCAACACGTACCCAAGCCTTCCCTCCCAAGTTCCCCTTTGTCACCCCCTCCCTGAGCCCCCAACCACCTATGGTGCGTGGTTAGATGCTCGAAGAAGCTGGCGGCTACACCCACACACACCCTAACACTTGAACACAGTGGGGTTCCGTTTTCACCTAACACTTGAACACACAAAGTGAACACGCTTCCCCTCTGCCGTCCCCTCTCCTGCCTCCCCCCACCTGCAGCATGCAGTAGAAGCCGACGAAGATGGACGCACTAACCCGGCACAAACCCGCCCCTCCGCTCCCCTTCACACCTGTGCCCTACGCCATTCCCCGGCCCCCTCTCCCAGCCCCCTCTCCAGCTCGGCCCCCCACCTGCAGAATGTAGTAGAAGCCGAAGAAGCTGGCCACGATCTGCAGGGGAAACTGGCCCGCGAAGGGCGGCGCCTCGCTGATGAGGTTGCTGCAGTAGAAGCCACCCCAGCAGGCGCCCGCGTCCAGCAGCGCCTGGAAGCCTGCGGGGCGGGGTTTGGCAGGCGGGCAGCGGCGGGCGGGAGGCAGGGCCAAGGGCTTAGCGACCGTGGACCTGGGCATCGGGCTGAGCGCACAGGGTGTGGAGGATGCGGTGGGGCGTTGCGGGGACGCGGACCGGCGAGGCCACACAGCGGCAGCAGGCGCTGTGGTTGCCGTTGCGGTGCCAGGCAGCATGGACAGGGGCGGCAGGGCGCAGTCAGTCCCGGCGGCACCGCTGCATCCGGGGGCTGTGCGGCGCCTGCGCAGCGGCTCGGCACGCGCCCCCGGTGCCGGCGGTGGCAGCTGGCTGCGCGGGCTGCCGTCCCGGCCTGCGCGGCGCTGTGTGCTGTGTAACTCCCGGGGCTGTACGGCTCCTGCCGCAACGTGCGGCTCACCTTCCCACGGCAGCACGCCTCCCCGCCGACGTCCCATCCCAAGGGGCGGCGCTCACCCACGGTGGCGGCGGGCTTGAGGCTGCGGCGGACCAGGAGCTTGCGCAGCTGCTCGGGGTCCTGCAGGGAGGCGGAGGCGGGGGCGGGACGGGGGCGAGGAATAATGCAAATGGTTTCGGGTGAGGTGAGAGCGTGAGGAGCATGGGGTGGGTGTGTCTGCAGTGAGGAGGCGGGCGGCGGCTGGGCGCGGGGGCCCAAGCCTTGGAAGAGGGAGAGGGGCATGAGGAGCATGGCCGGGTGTCGGCCCGGCTTTGGCGCTTTAAGCTGGCGTACTTGGGGTTGGGTTGGCGCGCTCGGGATGCGGAGTGGCTGGGGCTAAAGCGGCGCGGGTTAGGTTGGCGCGTTGGCGGATAGGCCCGGAACGGGGCGTCCGGAGGGCGGATACCGCGACAGCGATGCGCAGCCGACTGAATCAGACGGAGAGCCGGGCCTTACCTGGACGCCAAGCTCCTTCCACTTCTTGAGAACTGTCTTAGCCTGGGCGATGAGGGCCGGGGCCGGATGGGCGGGGAAAGGCACGATGCTGAAGGCACGTGGCCCGGTGGCAGGGGATGGGGCCAGCCGGCTGGGCCGGTACACGGGCCCCCAGTCCAGGCGGCGGCCAAGTGCCAACGCCCGCGAGGATCGCATGTGTATCGCGCGTTACCATATGCTCAGGAGGGTTACACAAAGCCCTGGTTCCTTAGATCTAGGCGGGGCCGCTGCGGTCGTTCCGTCGCGGCATGCGACGCGTGACTCCTTCGCGAGCACCTCTGCAGCCGCTCGATGCCGGGATTGCCCATATGTAGCATTGCCTACCTTCTTCTGGTCCATGCCGGTCTTCTGCAGCTCGTCGAGTAGCGAATTTAGCTTGTCCGTGACCTGCTGGCCGTCGGCGCCAGACTTCGGGTCCTCGGGTGCAGCGCGGCATCGCACTGAGCGCACAGCCGGCAGCGTCACGGTCATCGGAGGCACGCGTGGCGATGCCCGCAACACCCGGCGAGCGGTCGCTGCCTGCGCGACGCGGCTCTGCATGTTGAGCATCATAGTTCCAAAGAGGATTGCAAGGTGTGCGACCAAGTTGCGTCTGACGAAACAATGGCAAGACGGAGTCAATTGCACAAGTGAGCTGCGTACAAGTCGTTTAAACAAGCAGACATATGTGGTGCTTCCGTGTGTGGGGGGTAGGCCGGTGAAGCTGCTGCATCAGGCAAGCGAAACCCCATCTCATTGACACCACCAGGCTTTGGATGGACGTCGCTTTGACGACGGGGCCCTCTTCCCGCGCTTGTTCCCATCTGCTCTGTCCAACATAGTTTCGCGGTTTGCCAACGGCCGTCGGGTGGACGGCAGGCAGCCACGGTTGCCCACGACCATGTCGCCCGACGTCCCGATGCCGCCCCTGCGGCACAACCGCACACCTCCCCGAGCCCCTGTCTCGGATGACGCAGTGAGCATGCAAGCACCAAGCACATTACAGCAGTGTACAGAGACATGTGTGCCCGACCCCGGCCGGGGCCCTCGTCCACCGGCACACTATTGTACAAGTGAACCCAGGTGCCACAGGGGGTCCAGCTCGCCCCCCCACCCAACCCACTCAAGAGCCCCTGCCATCCCCTCCTCGAGCCTCCTCGGCCCCCTCACGCATGAGCTACTTCCGCACGATCGCGGCGCGCCGAAACCCAAGCCACCGCCAGGAACCGCGGTGAACAGCGCAGGGGCTGGCGGCTGCGGCGGCAGCACCGCGCCTGTGTCCCGTGCTGCCGCTGCGCCGTACGCAAAACTGCCCCTGCGGCCGAATCCGATGCACCCTCATGCACAGTTCTGAACCCAACCCACATGGAAATGCACACCCTCAACCCTCCGGCTACCGCGCCGGCGGCCTCTGCCGCTCGCGCTCCTGCCGCTGCCGCTCCTGCCGCATCGCTTAACAACTGCAACCTTGCACTTGTGCTGCTCTTCTCTCGCTCTGCTCGCTCACACGTCGGACGCTGCAGTGTCGGCTCACAGCGACCGCATATACACGTCCTGCAGCCCAGCGCCGCCCATCACAGGGCGGCCGCACGCGGCTCCGCTCCGCTCGAGCCCCCGCGCCGCGCCCCTCCGCTGCGCTCCGGCGTCCCTTGCCCCTGGCCGGGCTGCAGCTCTGCAGACCCCAGGAGATGCCGCCACCAGCCCAAGCGCAGTGCGGGGCGGGGAAGACCACGCAACGGTGCCGCACTCCGCACGTCGACCCGCCACACCCCGCCGAGCTCCATACGGCCTCCGCGCCGCCTTCAGAACCCGGGGAGCAGGCCGCGCAGGCCGCTGAAGGGGCCCTTCTTCTCCGGCTGCTTGCCGCCGCCGCCGCTGCTGGGCCCGCTGCCTCCCAGCCCGCTGCCTCCGTCGACGCCTCCCGGGCCGCCGCTGGGCCAGCCCACAGCGCTGCCGGGTCCGCCCATGCCGTCCTCCAGGTCCATGCGGGCCTGGCGCAAGTGGGGTACACGGCAGCGGGCACGACAAGGGTCGGCTTCCCAGGGCAGCGGCCACGTCAGATGCGCAGGGCAGCGGCCACGTCAGCCCCCCGGGGCAGCAGCAGCCACCGAGCCATCCTGGGGCGCGGCAAGGGGCCGGCCGTGGGCCTCGGGCCATGGAGCAGCCACAGTGCTGGTTGGGACGGGGGACTGGGTTCACGCTGGGCTCTGCGCTGCACCACCTCCCGCCGGACGAGTATGCTACCCCTGCTGACTCCGCGCCGCGCCCTGCGCGCTGCGGGCCCCCCGACCTCGATGCTCTTGAGTGTGTAGCCCACGGCCATGAGGAAGAACAGCACCTGGGGCAGGCGGGGATAGCGGGGCAGCGGGGGTTGAGGTTGAGGGGAACGGCACATACACAGACGCAGCAGGACTCACAGCCGTGGAGCTCGTGGAG
Organism: Chlamydomonas sphaeroides; assembly: GCA_001662425.1. Classification (NCBI taxonomy): domain Eukaryota; kingdom Viridiplantae; phylum Chlorophyta; class Chlorophyceae; order Chlamydomonadales; family Chlamydomonadaceae; genus Chlamydomonas; species Chlamydomonas sphaeroides. Next base: position 278,445 of record BDDC01000003.1, read on the forward strand.
CACACCGGGCGGCGGCAGGCGCACGAGCCCGAGGCTGAACGCAGGGGGTCGGCAAGCTGCTCGGCGGCGAGCGGCCGCACGGGCGTCGCGATCGCCAGCGCGCACAGGCCCGTACCTCGCTCAGCTCCACTACATGGCGGCCGCGGGGATGCGAGCGGGCGCATGATCCCCACGCGCCCGGGCCACGCTGCTGCCGCCGTGTTCATGTGCCCCACGTGCTCTCCCCCCGGGCCGTACCTTGCTCAGCTCCACTGCGCTGAACTCGGACTCCATGGATGACAGCGCGGCGGGGTCGGCGCTGCCCATGAGGCGCGCCACGAAGGCCTCCATGGCCTCCTTGACGGCCTGCGGCATGGACAGAGGCGGCAGATGGGTATGAGGGGCAGAGCGGCGGGGCGAGGGCCCGAGCCGCGGGGCGAGGGCCCGAGCAGCGGAGCGAGCGACAGGTGGGTGGGCTGCCTGCCTCAGGACAGGCACGGGCAGTCGCCGCGGCAAGCCAGAGCTCGCAGTGCTGTGTCGAGTGCCCCCCCTCCCCCCATGCGGAGCGCTGCGGCGGCCGCACCTGGCCCGAGGCGGTGCTGGGGGAGCAGGCGAGCTCCTTGAAGCCGCCACCGCCGGCAGCCTGCACATGGGGCAAGGGCGTCCCGGGCATGGTTACGAGGCCCGCTAGAAGCCGAGGTCCTACGCAGCACGCACGTCGCAGCGGGCCTTGCGCTCGCATCACGCGTCGCCCATGCCCCAAGAAAGCCCCTTCCCGGGTGCGACATGCCGCTCACGCCCTCCCGCAACAAGCCAGGCCAGGCCACACAGCTCCGTCCCGACAGCCCTGGTACGAGGCGCGCTCGTACCGCACACCGGCCGTACAAGCTGCTCGCTGTCACATGCCGTACCTGCAGGCCGTGCAGGTAGTCGAGCAGCTCATTGCGCGGCAGCCCCAGCGGGCTGCCCACCACCAGCGGGATGCCGCCGCTGCCCATGGTCGCAGGCGCCGCCGCGCTGGCGCCGCCCGCCGCCACCAGGCCGCCCGCCGCCGCCAGGCCGCCGGCCGCCGCTGTTGCGGACACGCCGGCGCGCTCGCCGAAGCCGGGCAGCGGGCTGACGCAGGCCAGGGAGGAGGCGGACGTGGCCCCCGACGGCGGCTCGGGGCCTAGGACCTCGACGCCGCCGGCGGTAGCGATGGGGCCGCTCTGGGCGGCGCCACTCAAGGGTGCGGCGCCCTGGGACACGGCGCCAACCTGCGAGGGACAGGCGCGTGGCGGCGGCACAGCCACATCAGGCCATGCCATGCACTGCAGCCGCAGAACCGCGTAAGCGCTGGTGGTCGTAGCCAGACAACAGCCCCGACCCGGGGTTGACCCCCACCCGCCCCGCTGCCCGCCGAGCAGCGGCGAAGGCGTGAAGGCGGGTGCCGCTGCCAGTACCCCGTCGTCACACGCCTTGCTGCGACTCCTCCAGCCTGGGCCCCCGCCCCGCCCCCTAGGAGCGCCGCACCTGCGCCCGCAGGGCCGCCACCTCGGCCTCCAGCAGCGCCACGTACTCGGCCGCAGCCAGCCGCTCCACCTCGCCCCGGTCCACGTGCCAGCGCAGCACCTCGCCCTTGCGGCCGGCAGGCAGGCGGGCGGTCAGGCGGGCAAGGGGTCGGGCTGAAGCTGCCGTCGGCACGCAGGCGTTTGCGGGCCTAGGAGGCCGCTCGTCACGCTGCCAATCGTAGGGCGCCATCAGCAGGCGGCCCTGGAGCGGGCCGGACGGCACCGTGGTGTACGGCAGTGCTTTGTACGTACGGCGGCCGTACCTGCAGGTCCTTCTTTTGCACGCCGGGTGCGTACGGCGAGCCCGCGCCCTCAGCCAGGAACGTCGACCCGGGGCCGCTGGCAGCGGCTGCTGCTGCCGGGGCCTCCGACGCCGCTGCAGCCTCCGACGGCGCGCCGCCTCCGCTGCCGCTGCCGCTACTGCTGGGCGAGTAGTTAGAGAAGGAAGCGACGGAAGGTCCCGCCGTGCTGGAGGGGGAGGAGGAGGACCCCGCGCCGGCGATGCTGTGCGCTGGCAGCTGCTGCAGCGACTTTTGGAGCTCCAGACGGTACTGCGGGAGGGCCGGGGCCGGGGCCGAGGATCAGTGCTCCTTGGTTTCTCAGCAACCATGCGTTCGGCTGGAGGGTCGTGTCAAGCGCCAGCTGATGCTGCACAAGTTGGTAAAGGCTGGTGTAAGCGGGCCTGGGGCCGGCAGGGGCACCAGCACGATGGCAGGGCCGCCCCTTCACAGCGGCCGTGCCGCACCACGCCGCCGCGCCCAGCTGCCGCGCTGCTCCCACCACGCCGCCCTGTGCGCCCCTGCCTTCCCGATGCCGTGCGCCTGGTGCGTTCTGCTCGGACCTGCGCCGATCGCAGCATGTACCCCGTGGTCATGATGGACAGCATCAGCTGCGCCAGGCTCTCGGCCACAGCCGAGATGCGAACGGCGAAGTACTGGGGCGGCAGGGAGCCCACGACGTTGAGCACCGTCTGGCGCATGGCGTTCACGACCTGGCGGTAAGGGAGGGCCAGGGAGGTAGGGGATGTCAGGGTACGTGTCGGTGAGGGTTTGGGGTACAGGGCATGAAGAGGAACTCAGGCTGCGTGGCCGGGTCGTGGTGTGGAGGGAATGTCAGGTAAGGGCATGAGGCGTGTTCCTGCGGATCCTCACCGTCGGATGCGTCTGCTCCGCGAACTGTGACACCGAAGACGGTTGCACCTCTCGGACGTACTTGAGCATGGCCTGGCGCCGCTCCTCCTCCTGTGGGCACGGGGGCGGGTGCATAAGCCAGGGCGGGAGGTGGGTGGTTGGTGGCAAGCAGCCGGGGTTCGAGCATCGGCCATGTCCGAGCTCCTAGCAGTGCAGACATTGCTGTAGGGCTGTGCGCGCAGCTGCGCGCGGAAGGCGCATGGGAGCGACTTGCCCGCCAGGGGTCGTGCAGGTCGCCAGTTGCACGCCGTTTAGAAGCTGACAATTGGACGTGCCGCGGCCGTGGCTCGCAGCTCCGTGGGCGGAACGCATGGCGCCACGCCCCGGCGCGACCATGCGCTGAGGTCAGGTCGCTCGCTGCGAGCATCGTAGCTGGGTTGCTGACGCTAGCTACGACGCTTGTACTGCAGCGAAACAGGTGACTTCGTGCACAGCGCTGCGCGATGCTACGCGAGGAAAGACGAGCCCCTCGCGACAACAAGATTCGCGTAGGCGCTGGATGCACGTATCACTTGTAGTTTTACGACGGGTTTTCTATTGGGTATGCGTCCAGGGCCTGCGTGTGTGTTTCGCAGCGTGTGGCTCGCACACTCTGACAACCCGCCCGCCCCCTGCGATGGCGCTGACTAGTACTGTATCCTTGCCCACGTCTTCTTGGACGCAGCGCGTAAAAGTCTACGTGACAACTTTAGAACGCCCTTCCCTGCCCCTTTTGCTATGCCACGCGGACATCAGGGGTGGCGAAAAAGAGGCCAACCTTCGGCATGCCGTGAAAGCTCACGTCACGGTCCGCACACCCCTTTCTCGTCAGCATTCCGCTCCAGACTCCGCAAAACAGGAATTGGCTTGATTGCTCAGCGGTAGGGACTACATACAACCGAAGCTCGTAACAAACAAGTGCTCATCTCTTTCATTCTCTTCCAACCTTGCTCTCCGTGCTTTCAACCTCACGTCAAGCTATGCGCACTTTACTAATAAGTCATTAGGCTCGCAAACTCCGGGCGCCGGCCTCGCACGGCCGTCGGCGGCCATGCAAGTCGCTTGCTGCTATCGAGCAAATACCTGCGCAGCGCGGCCAGCAGCTGTTCAGTCAAGCGCACATGCATCAACAACCATTCTCTCTTTGCGAGTCGGGCGCTGCAGCAGCCAGTGGTCAAGTGCGGCTGCTGCCCTCCCGGAGGGCAAGCCGCACGCTGGCCCCGCGTCCTCAGGGCCCGCCGCGCTGCTACCCGGCTGGGCCTCCAGCTGCGAGCGGCTAGCTGTCACATTAGCCGCCTCATCGCGTGACGACTGGGAGCCGCCGCGACAGCGTGGCGAGTCCGGCGGCCGCGGCGGCCGGGGCCGGTCTTCTGAGCCCCGCAGTGGCGGCCGGGGCTGGGGCCGATCTTCCGAGCCCCGCGACGGCGGCCGAGGCGGCTGGGGCCGGTCGTCCGAGCCGCGCGAAGGCGGCCACGGCAGCTGGGGTCGGTCTGACGAATCGCGCGACGGCGGCCGGGGCGGCCGGGGCCGCGGCCGGTCATCGGGGCCAGGCGGCCGGGGTATGGGCCGGGGCCGCTCCCGGGGGCCCGCACGGGGCAGCGGCGACCGGGACCGCCGTGTGTTGTCGGAGCCTCCTGGAGACGGTGAGCGGGACCGTCGCGAACCGTCCGAGCCCCGAGCCGACGGCAGCACGGGTGGCCGGGGCGGCCGCGGCGGCGAGGACCCCGAGGGCCCGGGCAGCGCCAGGAACCTGACGCAGCTGGCGGCGCTGGTGGAGCAGCATGTGGCGGAGTGGCGCGCCAATGGGGACATCGTCCGGCTTGGCTTGTCGTTCGACAGGGCGGGCAAGGTGGGCGGCGATGTGAAGGCGTCGGCAGGGTTGCTGCTGAGGCGGCCGTCGAGGGCGTGCGAGGGCGTGTTCAGGCGGGCGTCCCGCGCGCCGCCTGGCGTCCATTCGCTCCAGGCCGCTGAAGTTCCACCCCTTTCTCGCCTCGGGCCTGCGCAGCTCTACGAGGCCTCCCGCAAGAGCGAGGAGTCCCTGGCCCTGGCCCAGCGCATCGTGTCCGTCCTAGCGCCCGCCTACACGCCGTTGCTGCCAGCGGCGCGCGATGCGGCCGCCTGCACTATCCCGCTGTGGGCGTGCGCCAAGCTGGGCTACTGGGAGGGCAACCTGGCGCCAAAGCTGCTGGCGCGGCTGGCGGCTGGCGAGGGGAGGCTGCTGGCGTCCGCAGCCGACACGGAGCACGCCAACCTGTGGTGGACGCTCACGGCAGCGCCGCCGGAGGTCCGCGACAGCGCCGCGGCCCAGGCCGTACTGCCTCTCAGCGCCGCCGTGCTGCGGAGGTGGCCGGAGGACGCGCTCAGCCCGCGGGCCACCGCCGACGTGCTGTGGGCCTGCGCCAAGCTGCGCCACGGCGGCGACCACGCGCTGCTGCACTTCCTGGCCGCGACGCTCGCCGACAAGGGCTCGGGCTGCAGCGGCCACGACCTGGGTAACACCTTTTACGCGCTGGGCGAGCTGTCGTCGTCGTCGTCGGGGGGCCGCGGCCACGCGCCCAAGCCCGAGCGCGTGCAGCAGCTGGCGGAGGCGGTGCTCATCCGCCTCGAGGTGGATTCCATTGGCTTCATGCCCAAGGCGCTGTGCAACATCCTGCAGGGCTGCGCCAAGCTGCCGGCTGCCAGCCGGGCGCGCGCCATGCCCGCGGTGGCTGCGGTCATGACCGAGTGCCTGCACCGGCGTTTCGCGGGCTTCGAGCCGGAGAAGGTCGGCAGCATAGTGTGGATCGTGGCCAAGATGGGCCTGGCGGAGGACCAGGCCTGGTTCGGGGCCGCGGTCGAGGCGGTGCTCGAGCCAGGGGCCATGGACGGTGCGACCTGCCAGAGCTGGTCCAAAGTGCTTTACGGCCTGGCGCTGGTGCGGCACCGGCCGTCGGACGACTTGCTTCACGTCGTGACAACGGCCTTCCACAACCTTGCCACCGACGCCGAGCCGCAAGACTGCGCCAAGATGCTGTGGGCGCTGGCGATGCTGGGCATGTACGACGAGCGGCTGGCGGGGGGGCTGGCGGGCCGGTTGGCGATGCTGCTGCAGGAGCGGCAAGCCGAGATCGGGGCGCAGGACCTGACCGCCAGCCTGTGGGCGCTGGCGGTGATGGGCCCGGCCGCTCTGGCACGTCACAGCGGCGCAGCGGAGGCGCTGCTGCGGGAGGCGGCGCAGCGCTGGGAGGCGGCGCCGGGGGAAGGCCCGCAGCCCTTCGTTGCCGAGGCCCTGACCAACTTGCTGCGTGCTCACCAGGAGCTGCAGCACGCCGAGGGCTGCGCCGGCCTCGCCAGCATCCTGGCGGACGCCCGCGGCCCCGCCGGTGCGCTGCTGGAGGCGGCGCAGGAGGCGGTCGCAGCAGATAAGTTTGTGGCGCTGGAGCTGACCCAGCAGGTGGCGGCGGCGTTGGAGCGGTTACGGCTCACTGCCGCCACCTCGGGCATCGTGGCAGCAGAGGTGGGCAGCTGGGTGCCCGAGGCGGCACGGCGTGCCGACGTGCTTGTGGAGCTGGCGGGCGGTCGAGGGGTCGCTGTGCTGGTCAACACCGGCGACCGCTACCTGGCCAACGAGCCGCACACCCGCACTCTGACGGGCCCATCGCAGCTGCACGAGCGGCAGCTGGCTCGGGCGGTGGCTCAGGTGGCGAGCGTGCCCGTGTGGGAATGGCAGGAGGCGGGGGCTCGGGGCGAGCAGGCGCAGGCCGAGTACCTGGCGGGCAAGATGGGGCTGGCGGAAGGGGCGTAGGACAAGGTGGCGCTCCAGGGACGTGGGGCTATGGGCGGATTCTGGCCGGCCGGCCTAAACGTGAATGCTGGCCTTGGTGGGCCTGTGGGTGGCCAGGCCATGTGACAAATTCTATTCTCATGACCATGACGATTGCATTAGAAGTGGTGGACCGCGAAACTATTCGCTTTGGTTGCACCCCTCTGGCGTTATGGTCAATGGGACGCCTCTTGCGTATTGGTCGGATTGCTGGAACGTCGGGATAGGGCAGCCACAGTGGACCCGCAATCAAGCCGCCGCGTTGAACCCGCACGGACTCCGCCAGGCAAGGACATGGCCGTGCCCTCAAGGGGCGGGTCAATGCGGCGGCCAGCTGGGGCCCTAGTCCGGGGGCGCCATGCCGAACTCTACGGTGGCTGTGGCTGCTGCGTATTGCCAGCGCTCTGGGAGGCTCTGGCGGCGGCCGACTGCAGGCTCTTGATCTCGTGTGGTGCCGGGCCGCCACCTGAGGCCAGTGCTGGCAAAGTAGCGTCCCACAAGCGCTGAGCGACGCATCACGACACGTAGGACGTTGCGGACCCGGCCCCCGGGGCTACCGGCCCAGGGCCCTGCGCGCGTTGTGAGCAGCCGAGCCCGAGCATCCGTACCGCGTTTATGTACAACACTCGGCGCCGCCAGAGCGCCGAGCCGCAACCTGCCGTCCTGCCTAGTCCTGCAGCTCACATGTGCCATGCGGCCGCCCTCCTGGCGTGCCATCTCCGCCGCACAGCCACGCGCGGCCCCGCAGAGGGCTACACAAATTACCGTCCAGCGACCAGCCTCAAAGCTTCAGCCTGCTGTGCCCAGGTGTCGGCCTGCGCCACGCCTCCCTGCGCCGCTACACTAGCCCGGCCACCCGCTGCGCTACGCACGCCGCACCGCTGCTCCCGGGTCAGCTCGGCTGCCCACGCCGAGCAGCGCGCCCGCCCTGCTTCAGTGCTGTCCCCCCACATCAGTAAGCACAGAGTCACAACCCTCAGGTCAATCCGCCCAGAGGATACCCCGGCCGCTCCCTCCGCGCTCGCCCTCGCCGCCTTGCCTGCCCGCAGCCCCATGCTCCAGCGGCCTGAATATGGCCCCCAGAACTGGCGCCCTACGCAACGGCCAGGGGCCTCATGCGCCCAGCGGCCCCAGCGGCCCCATCTGGCCACCCCACCCCAACTGGCCGCCTCTGGACCCCTCCGCCCCGCTGGCCCGCTACCCGGTGGTCATTGGCCGGCGGCTGTAGTCGATGTGGTCGCTGTGGCTGGTGCTCTTCCACGTGCGGGCAAAGTTGTTGGTCGCCTGGGCAACAGCGGCAGAGGGTGAAGGCGAGGCGCGCGTCAGCAAGCGGTTTTTGCGCCTGGGCACCAGCCCCGGGCCACCGGGCCTTGCATTTTCGCCTCGGCTGTGCCCACCGTTGTCTACTCTGGCTGAGGCCCGCACAGCTGGCCGCCCGCCAGCTCCATCAGCCCGGAAGTGCAAGGGGCGCTTTGCAGCCGGCCGCCCGCGGCACCAGCACTCAGGAAGCCCCACGCGCCATCCCGCCACCCCTCGTGTGTGACCAACATTTAGTGCGTTGTGTGGCCCCTTGTGGCCGCATGCGTGGGCCTCGCCGCCCGCCCTCCAGCTTTGCCACTGCGGAGCGCTACCGCATCCGGTACTCGAGGCACCAGTACCCAAGAAGCCCACGCCCGCAAGCTTCGCGACCCCTCGGGTCCCACCTGCAGCTCGCTGCGGATGCGCAGCGTGCGGTCGCTTTCGTAGATGAGCGGCTTGTTCTTCAGCAGGATGGAGCTGCGCGCGTCTAGGGACACGAAGGAGAGCGAGCGGCACGGGGGCATGGCATGGAGCGCCGTGAGCGGCAGGCGGCGTACAGCCCAGCGGCGCGGCGTGTGCAGCAATCAGCGTGGCGGGTGCAGCGCCAGCACCGGCGCAATCCCGCAACCCACGCCCAGCTCACCCTCAGACGCGCATCGCCGCTGGAACTCCAGCGTCTCCGACCGCATCGTGCTGTGCGTAATGGTGTCGTGCGCGGTGGGCGGCGCGGTGCCCACCCAGAAGCTGCCCTTCTTGGCGTCAATCGTATGGTCCTGGGGTAGGGAGACAGGCGGCAGGCCGCAAGGGGAGATCGCACGGGCGCGTCACGGCAGGGCCATGCGCCAGCCCCTGCAGCAGCCAGTCTGCGGCCCGGCCCGGCCTGCCACCAGCCCCGGCCTGGCTAGCCTAGGTCCGCCGCTACCGGTTGTGCCACCTACCTGAAAGTCCGTGCCGCCAAACCCGTCCCGCGCGTAGTGCACGTATTCCCCGCTGGACTGCCAGGCCTTGGTGGGCAGCACCGGGTCAGCGATGCCGGTGGGGCCGATGCGGTGCAACCCCACGAACCGGCTGCATGGGACACGGGGCGGGGGCAGGAGGTTGGTTTGTGTCAGCCGGCGCCCCTCCAAGACCCTGGTCGACCGGGCGCGCTGGTGGTGGCATGACCCCACGCCCAGGGCAGCCGTGGCCGTGGTGCAGGTGTGCTAGCCGACCCAGCCAGGCGGGCGGCTGCTCACGACGTGGTGTTGTAGGTGGTCTTGAGCCGGTCCACGTAGGCGGGGTCGCTGGGCTTGAAGCGGTTGCTGTACTCGGTGGCGAAGCGGCCGGCGCGGCGCAGCTCCTTGGGGTGGAAGCCTGGGTTGGAGGTGCGAGGTGGGTTGGAGGTGGGAGCGAGGGCGCGTGAGCAGCGACTGTTTGTGCGCGCGCAATGTGCGGCTCACGCGCGGCAGCTGCCGTGGGGGCTCTGGCGCGCTGGTGAGCGGGTGCGGGTGTTGGCCGCGTCGTCGACCGTTGGTGGTGGTGTCAGGGGTCGAGGGGGGTGCGGGTGCTGCGCGCCTCGCCGGTGTGCGCCCTGGCGTCGCTGGCCCCGGGCGACCCAGTTGCGGGGGTGCGGCCTCACCCGACTTGTAGTTCCGGTCGCGCCGCTCCTGCACAAAGTTGTTGATGCAGACCTGCCGAGAGGGAGAGCGGGACAGGAGCGGTGAACTAAGGGACGAGTGGGTTAGAGCAGGACGTCAGCGCGGGCGTGTGGACTGGGGAGCCGCCCCTCGAGCCCGCGCCACGATGACCCCGGCCGACATGGCCGCCGTGCAGCGGCGCCCCGCCGCTTACCTCCTCGTTATACTTGGCGCCGCCGTCGTATGGCGTCGTGCTTATGAAATCGGCATCGCGCTTGAACCGCTGCAGGTTGTTCCGGATGTAGGGCCCGCCGTCGGGGACGTTGGTGGGCAGCGAGCGGCGCGTGCCGGCGATGGAGGCCCAATCCTGAACCTTGGGCTCCTGGAACAGCCGCGTGTGGTCCAGCGCCGGGTTTCGCGCATCTATGAAGGTGCGTTCCGTCTGGTACCTGCAGGTTGAGTGGTGGGTTGTCAGGGTCTGAGCCGTGACGCGTGTGGTGGGAGTTCGGGTGCCATCACGAGCGAACTTGCCGGGAGGTGGACTCGGCTGCCTTGTCGCGACAGATGGCCTCCTTTTTTGCCAGCTCCACGCGTACAGTATGGGCAGCTGCGGGGCGATTGCACAGGGCCAGCGTTTACGATAAGCATCGGCTGCGCCTGCATGGACTTCGAGAAGCACGCCCACTCACAGCGCAAGCTCGCGTCCTGCACCATCGTGTTCGTGACTTCTGCAGGGCGATAAGGCCGCGGCAGGCGCCGCTGCACACTTCTGATGGCAACTTGGCTGGCCCTAAGCTATGGCTCTGTCGATGATGTTTTCAGCGCTTGATATTTAAGGCTTATAAGGAGATGGTAAGAAGGCCGCCCTTCGATGTGTGGGAGCGCTTGCTAGTGAAGTTCGTTCTGAGCACTTAGAGCTGGGGATGTGGGGACTTAGTAGATGTCTCAGCTATGTACCTTTGACAGTGACTTGTAGCCCCGATGGCTGCTCTTACATCGAAGCCGGCGTGACACGAACCCGGGTCCATTCGTCTCCCGTGCCACCGACCCCCCCCCTTGTCACGCGCACGCTCACGTTCATATCCTATTGAGTTATTGCTAAACTACATATACCTGCTTCTTACTTTACGAACAGCATTGCCATGTTGGAGCTTTGCATTAGGGATGGCCCCTGGTGACCTTTGCCGGCTGCCGGCCTTGCCCTGCCGCATGCACCTGGCAGCCGCTTCACACACTGCTGCAGCTGTGCGGCAGTGGGTAAAGCGTAGCGCTATAGCATATCATGGGATGCTCAATCGCTGGCATTATGTGGCAAATGTATGGCCGTCACGGTCCGTGCGATGTGCCGTACCATTTGACCCATTCCAGCGTACCCCCTTCCCCGCACGCCTCACCACGCACATCGCTTCGCCGGCCACTCAGAACGACTCCATATAGCTAACAACACGCCAGGTCAAGGAATGGGCTTCAACGAAGCGTGGGCGTCGATGGGCAAGTGGGAGAGGCGGTCCGCCATACTCGGCGGCTTGCTGATGACCGCTGCCGTGGGCATGTATGTAAGTATGCGGTACCGCGGTACTGCTATGCGCAGCAGCGATGCGCGCGCGCCATCGTCCAATCAACGTTGGTCTCTATGCTGCCTCGCAGCTTGACACGGAATACTTTCGACCCGAGCATTTTCGCGAGCAGTGGCAGGAGCAGAGACAGCAGCGCGCGGCGGAGGAGCTGCACTCGCTGCTGCTCCCACATTCCAAGGCCAGCCCTGCTGCGCGAGCCGCGTCGGAGGGTGACAGCAGGTGATCGCCGCGTCGCACGGGCCAGGCGGGAGCTCGGCGCGCGTACGGGCAGTCGCAGCAGGGTCAGCATGGCCCGGGACTTGACACAGCGAACTCGCACACTACAACATATAACAATTGTACTGGCAAGCAGTTAGACCAGACAGGAAGATCCACCGTGGCGTTCCAGGCATTCTGACCGCACCCCTGAGGCGGCAGCGAACGCACGAGCAGCATGTTGCAAGCCAACGGCATGAGGCGCCATGCTGCGTCGCCGGCAGCGGGGAGTGACGTTGGCCCGCGAGGACTGGTGCGCATGCACTACCAGAAGGTGCAGAAAAAGCTCAAGTACTCTGGCAGGACTGCGCCATCGGAGCCCAAGGCAAGCAATCGAGGCGGTGAAGCCATTTGGGTTCCGGGATAGCTGCAAGGGTGTCGACGTGCCACGTCCGCACAGTACCGGAGCTGCAGCCGTTTCCGCACGCGCGCCGATACCCACACCCCCACGCACCTCGTGGCCCGCAGCTCGTCACCGTGCAGCCGGGCGGCGAGGACATTTGGCGCATCGACGAAATCATTGCGGACCTGAAGAACGGCGCCGTGGGCGTGGTGCCGACCGACACACTGCCCGCCATCGTGTGCGACCTGCACAACAAGGATGCCGTGCTGCGGCTGTACAGCATCAAGGAGATGGACGCTAAGAAGCCGCTCAGTATTTTGTGCCCGAACCTCAGGTAGGCCACCAGGAGACACTCCCAAGGTGTCTCCAGCACGAGACGGGTGGTTCCTGCGCATCCGTCGAGCCTTCCGCCGCCTATCACTTGGCTGTCGGCTGCCTCGGCCTCGCGTGCTACCCGTCCCCCCGCAGCTCGGTCAGCACCTACACCACAGGCTTCCCCGCCACCGCCACCTTCAACTGGTTCAACACCGTCCGGCGCCTGCTGCCCGGCCCGGTACGCAACACGGACACACTCACCCGCGACACCCGTGCGCCCCACCCCGCCGCCGCCGCACTAGGCACGCCCCTTGCCGCCCTGGCTGCACCGTTTCGCTTTCAGCTCACCATTGCGTTGGTCTTTGCCCGACCTACATCCCTAGCCACAGGTCCAGCTCGTGCTGCATGCCGTTTCGCTTTACCCTTAACGGAACCTAGGCCTGAGGCCTTGCGGAGGCTCCCGTCACACCACCCCCTACCACCCCAACCTGCTCTTCTCCCAACGACCCCGAACTGCACTCAACCCCGGCCTGGTTCCCGCCCTCCGCCCCCCGCCCCGCAGTTCACCTTCATCCTGCCTGCCACCAAGAACCTGCCCTCCCAGTGCATCGACTTCATGTCCGCCAAGCGCGCGCACCGCAAGAGCGTGGGCGTGCGCCTGCCGGACGACCCCGTCTGCCAGGTGCGCCTGTGTGGGGGGCTGCTGGCCGCCACCGCACTCGGCGGCTGGGAGCGCCGGAGGTAGCATCGGCTCCCGGTAGCATCGGCTCCCAGTGTCGAGCTCCCGGTGTCGAGCTCCCGGTGTCGAGCTGCCCCCCCTGCCCCCGCAACGTGCAGCCGGCGCTTTGAGAGGCCAGGGTTGCAGGGTAGCGTTGGTCGTAGCCGGGCAGCAGCGGTTCACTGGTGTCAACAGCTGCCGCCATGAGATGGTTCCCAAAACGTGATTGCGGCGCTGTTGCCAGGAGCGCTTGCGAGTGCGCGCTGTGCCGTCTGCCGTCGTGCCGTGGATGCGGCAGCATTGGCATCAGCGGCGCTTCTTCGGCGCAGCGGGCGGGCGCCGGCGCTGGGGTGTCTGGGCCCGGGGCGTATCGCATCGGTAGGCCGGACGGCAGCCGGGGATCGGCACAGCAGCAGCACGGCAGCGGCGGTGGCGGGCAAGGATGAAGACACAAATTCCTTATCGTGGATCCCTGACACATCCAATCCATTTTGCCACTGAGCCCACCACCGCGCGCGGCTGCCCGGCTGGCTCTGGCAGCTCCCCCACTGACGCATCCACCACCCCACGCACCCGCACTCCATCCGCACTCAGCCGAGAGGCGCCGGCCGAGCTGGGGCACACTGCGCTCCGCGCCGCTGGCACCCCCGCACCAACCGACGCCTCGGCGCGCGCCACGCCCAACCTCGCCGCCCTCCCAACCTGCCTCAGCTCTCCATGCCGCACCAACCCCCACGGCCTGGGCGGCCCCATGCTGCACTGTGCTCCTTTCGTCCGCGACCCCAACCGCCGCTCAACGCCGGCACCAACCCCTCTCTGCCTCCCCTCCCCCGCACCACACCACGCCACACCAACCCCCACCAAACAACTGCCCAGGCGGTGCTGGACGGTGTGGGCGGCGCGCTGCTGTGCACCAGCGTGCACGTGCCGGAGCTGCTGGCGGAGGGCACCGAGGTGCCTGACGCGGGCTCCATCCTGGAGGCCTATGAGGGCAAGGGCCTGGACTTTGTGGTGGACGTGGGCCGCCGGGTGGCGGTGGTCAGCAGCGTGGTGGACTTCACGAGTGAGGAACTGGGGGGCGGGGGCACGACAGGTCATGAGCGGTAGTTTGGAGGATGAGTCTTGGGAGTTGATGTTGGCTTTCTTAAAGTTGCCTTCGCCTGGCCTCTGGTTGAAGGTTTAGCAAAGACAGCGGACGGGTGATGAACGGCAGGTTGTGGGGGCCTCGGGCTTGCAGCGGAGTGTGCGGCTTAGGTGCAGTGGGGCTCGCTGGACTGGGTGCGCTGGCTGGTGCCCAGGTTTACTGCCGCGGCGGCACCCCATGCGGGACAGTCCCTCCCGCTATGACATGCCCCCATGCCCATTCCCAAACCCCATCCCCCGACCCCCGCTGCCCACACCCCTCCCTCCCCCCGCAGCCGGCGACCCCGTGGTCCTTCGGAGAGGGGCGGGCGACACGAGCGCCTTCGACCTGGAATAAAGCTCGCAGCAGCTGAGGCGTAGCAGTAGGGGCAGGGCCGGGCGCACGGGCGTGTGGGGGTGTGGGATCGCCGGCTGCGAGAGGCTTGGCGCCGTTGGGTTGGGGGCTTTTTAGTGCACCCCCTTGCGGGGCGGCTGCTGCGGCCCTTCGGCGGCCTGCCCTGTGGCGGCATTCATGCTCTGTGGCAGCATTCATGCCCGGCGGGCAGCTGGGGAGGTTTCGTACGGAATGTACGGGTACTTGCTGCAAGTCATGTACGGCTGGCTGGACCCGTGCGGGCTAGCTCGCTGGTTGACTCGTTAGGTGCGGGAAGCCCTGTTGGCCGCTTGGAGGTCGCCAGGCTGGTACTCTTTGGTTGGGCTGCCAATACTGGCGGTTGTCTCAGGTCCCCTCCAATGACTTCCATGCTGGTTCTCAGTAACAAAAAGGCTGTTGCTCTTTGACCTGTGTTGCGTCCACGCCGCCGCGTGCCTGGCGGCGGCGCTGGCGGTGGGTGCTGGGGGGTGACGTGTGCCTTGAGGCCCGCCCGACAGCGGCCGCGTGCACGGCCGTGGCCACCGCGCAGCTTGGGCTGAGGCCCTGCAGGCGGTTGTAACACAAGTTCCAGACGTCCAGTGTCCCACGCGGTAAACGCGAGGTTCATCGGACGCCGGGGATGGCTGCATCGCTGCGATGGGAACCGCGCCGCGTGTAGCAGACATCGGGCTCTGTCCACGGGAGCCCTGTTTCTGCCGACAGCCGCCTAGTGTCCAATCCCTGCCCGGCGCCGCCCCATCCAACCCAGTTGACCCGAACTGCCTACAATCGTCATGCATGAGGAGCAGGGTTTCTAACATTTGTTTGCCCTTTTCGTTTCTGTGGTACCCAACTGGGTACCGGGCCGAAGCCCCGGCCCGGTACCCACCCCTCAGGGTTCTTTGAGGAGGAAGATCGGTGCGCACCTCAGCGCACTGAGCGGAAGCGACTGCCCGACGGCTGAGCAGGGGAGACTCCCCTGCTCGTCCGTGCATGGCAGTAACTAAACTAAAACGAAGCCATACTTGGAATATCTGTAACCTGCTAAGTTGGGCTAGGGCGAGCCAAGGCAGCTGAGCTGCTGAGGCGGTGGCCCTTTTTGTTGGAGCTTGAATGAACAGGGTTTCCAATTACAACCAGAAGGATGCCAGGAGAGACACAGAGACCACCAATGAACAGGGTTACACCTGGCTCACCGACTAAGCCGCTGGGGGTTAAGGCAATCGATAGTGGCAACCAGCAATGCGAGCAGCAGCGGCGGAAGGACCCCGCTCACCAAAAGGAAGGTATAGCTGGCCCGTGCTGGTGTGGCGTTGACAAGAGCGGCTGTTACAATGCTGCATTGTGGCTTCGCTTTAGTTTTCCATATTATTGATAAGCTAGAGCGAAGTCAAAGTAGGAATATCTGTAACCTGCGAAAACGTGAATTCATCGATATTGTGCGCGGCGCCCAGTCCATCCCTGCACGCAACCGGGAGCGAACCTGTCAATCGGGGTGAGAAAACGGTGAACTTGGTCAGCATCCGGAAGCCAGCAAACCGTGGCGGTGGCTACATAGCCGGAGGCAGGGGCTCGGCGGCGGCACTACAGCGGCACCGCGGGGGAAGGTCGGGTTCACCGGACCGGTCTCTCAGGGTTTGTGGCTCGACAGCGCGCGACGCGGTCGTGGCTTCAGCAAAGAATACTGAGAGGGCAGTGTGTGCAGCACTGTCATGGGTGGCGTGGCGGGCATAGCGGAGAGGCCGGTCCGGGCCGCGATTGCAAATCGGCGCATCGGAGCCAACAACAGTCAGCTCCCAGACATTGCTCATTATTATCATCCAACCTATATTTACATTGCACCCGCAGCGAGGCCTTCACTGCTGGCCTTGCTGCTAAAGCTTCACTTGCACAGTTGCTTTCGTCGACTGCCCCTCTGAACGTGTCGCTGCCATCCAAGGCGGAGTTGTTTCGAGGATACACCCTTCGTTGCGTGGAATAGTGAGTGGAGGTGAGCCTTTCCGCGAGGAAGATGCCTGCGAAGGAGTCGCGCGCCCATCCATCGATCCGCAGAGTAGCTGCATCGCTTGTAAGAACGCCTTGCCTCTGTCATGCGGCAACCCCAACAGATGCCAGCTTCGCTGGAGGACGGCGATGACCAGCCCGTCGAGGACCTCGACCCTCATCGCAACGCGACCGTGGGCAATATGGCTGCCGACACCACACCCCTAACCGACCACGAGCATACGGATGTCGGCGCGACCGCGACCGCGACCGCGACTGCACCTTCCGGCGTTCGTGCCAACCCTGACCCGGTAGGCCCCTGGGCCACGCTTAGCAACGCGCGCCCCAAGCAACGCGCATACTTCAACTGCCCAGCCTTATCCCCTCATTCCTGCTGCTGTTGCGTCCCCCATCACTGCTTGCGCAGGTGACGGCTGCGCAGCTGCAGCAGCAGCTCGACGCGTTCCTCGACAGCCTCCGGGGTCCAAAGAAGTTTGACAAGGCGCTTAAGGTCCAAGCCCTGCCCGTGCCCTGCCCCGCCTGCGGCACGCCGCTTCAGTACCAGCACAGCCGGGAGCACAGGAAAGAGATCTTCAAACGGCTGCGCGTGCAGAAGCTCTCCACCCGCAAGAGCGACGGCGCCACCGACGAGGACTTCATCGCGCACATGCGCGCGAACCATCCCACCGTAAGGACGCACGAGGAGCTGAGGGCCCTGCTCTCCGACGAGTTCGGAGCGCCGCTCTGCTCGACGAGGCCCAAGCGGACGAAGCCAGCCAAGCGTAAGCAGCCTACAGAGCTGGACGAGCTGGCAGGGACAACCGAGCCGGCAGACCCGGCACGGCCGACCAAGCCGGACCAGACAGCAGGGCCAGCTCAGTCCGCCATGCGGTCGAAGCGGACACGTGCCGCTGGCGACGGCACGCCCGGCGGCAAACCTGCCGGTGGCGCGCGCGACGGCAAGCCTGGCGGTGGCCCCAGCGACGACACCACCGGCGGCCCCGGCCCCAGCGTGCCGCCGGCTCTGCACAGGCCCGTGCTGAAGCGGGGCTGGTCTGGTGAGTGCTTACCATGGGCACCTTGGCAGCAATGAGCAGGTCGCAGCGGCGATGGGCGCAGCGGGGGCCGAGCGTGCGGCAGGCACCGCAAGCACCGCAAGCTTCCTCCTCCGACACCCCGCGCCACGCTGCACTGCCCAAACGCGCAGGTGACCTGGCAGGAAACGCGGCGCCGCCGCCGGCCCGGCGGGCGCCGCCGACTGCAGCCCAGGAGGCCGTGTCGAAGAGCGTGCCTCCTGCACCGGACAACACCTACGCCATCACCCTCGAGGGCCTCGTTGGCGTCGGCGCCGTCACGATGCTGCCATATTCACAAGTGAGCCGCAGCCGTCAGTTCGGCAAGGCCCTGCCGGCCACGCTGACGCCGCTCGCAGCGGCCGCGCCGGGGGCGGACGGTGCAGTGCCGGCGGGCGGCGAGACGGCGGTGACGGCGGCGCGCTCGGCCGCCGCCGTCGCGGCCGGCACACGCGAGCTGCTGCGCCTGACTGCGCCCGACGGCGCAACACCGACAACGCAAGGCCACGTCGCCACCAGCGGCAAGCCCGACAAGACAACAGCAACAACATCAACCACGACGACAACCACAACGCCGCGTCAATTTTGGTACTACAGCGTGGAGTGGCATTGGCCACCTGGCACGGTGCCTCCGCAGGTGCTGCGACAGTACAAGCTCGGTGACCAGGTGGGCCCACGGGTCTGCGGATCGATGGGTGTTCGGATGTCGAGGGCCCACGGGTCTACGGAGGTACGGGTCGAGGGGCGCCTCGCGAGAGCTGGCGCCCAGCCCTAGGCCAGCGCCACGCACCGCGCCTGTCTGCTCCACTTGACAGATGCCGCCCTGTCCCCGCCCCCGCCGCCTCCTGCTGCAGGAGCTCGGCCTCGCCAAGCTTATGGCCGCCGCCGCCGCCCCCGCCGCCGCACCTTCCGCCGCCGCCGCCCCTGTCGCCACTGCAACCCCCGCCACCGTCACCGACCACACCACCCATCCAGGCAACGTCACCAACCCAGGCACGTCACCCCGCCCGACCTCCAGTAACACCAGCTCACCCGCCGCATCGGGTGTCGGAGCCGCCGCTGCCTCGGACGCCGCCGCCGCCGCCACAGCCGGCGCCATCACACCCCATCCGGCGCACTGCGGCGAGGGTGCCTTCGGCGATGCGGCTGAGGGCAGCGGCGAGAGCCGCACCGCCCCCGCCACCCCCGCCGCCGCCGCTACCTGCTCCATGGCTGCCACCTCGGCCGCCGTGCAGCAGCAGCAGCGCCCTCACTTCGCCGAGGCACGTGGCGGGCCTGCGGCCGCAGCGGCTGGCGCCACAGCAGGCACCGTTGCCCGGGAGCAGCCGCAGCCCACCGGCATCGCGCCGGCCTCGCCGCAGCGGCCCCCGCCGCAGCCCTGCCTCACGACGCAACCAGAACTGCCGGAACTGGATCTGAGCGAGCTTGACGACACCTGGCTGTGACGTTGCATGGGGGGCTCGTGCTCGAGTGGGCTCCCACAGGCCTACGCTGCGGAGCTGGGACCGTGGGGCTTCGACTGCACGCATGCCCGGCGTGGTCGGCATGCAGACATGGCGTTGGGTTTGCTCCGGCCGAGCAGCGCCGAGCAAAGGGAATTGCGAGGGCTGCAGGGCGGCGGGTCCGGTTCAGTCGTGCGTGTGTGCGCGCAATGGTCCATGCATGGGATCAGTGGGTCCAGGGCCACGAAAAAGAGACAGGACTCTGAGTGGCGAAGCTCAGGGCGTTGGCGCGTCGTGACTGGCTTGCTTGTGTCGTAACAGCAGTGAACCGCGGTGATGCCCCTGCGCTGCGCCCCTCATTACTTCTTGCAGTGCAGCCAGAGCAGAGGGCAGTGCTAGCCTGGCTGGCGAGCTACACTGGGGTGGTGCAAGAGTAGGAGCAGGATGCGCTGAAGAGAGGGCTGCTGTGGGCTAGCACTCGCTCGCGGCATGATGGGCGACATGGCGTTGGCGCGCTGTGGGGGCGAGGCGGTGCCTGGGTCAGGGTACGAGTGAGGGTAAGGGATGCGAGATCAAGGGGAAGAATGCAGTCCAGGGTGTACTCGAGGCAGGCTGTCGGCATGGCTACGGTTGCGCTTCAATATGGACTCCTACATGCACCGGATACCCTTTGCTGGAAGATGTTATAGAGCACAGGGGCGTCAGGCCTTGCCTGGGCCCAGGTGCTGCTTTTGCAGTCAGGAGGTCGGCTCGCACCGGTGCAGTTGGTCGCTGGCGACTTGTGTCCGGGTGCCTGGGTGCGTGCCGGGGGATGAACATGCGAGTGGCGGGATGGCGCTGTGGTGAGAGGTGCTGCAGCTGCATGGGCGCGGGCGTGGCTGGGTGTGTGTCTGTATGGAAGGCCGCAACGGTCCGCTGGATGCAGGAGCGGTGGCGCGCGGGCGCGTCTGGAGGCTGTAACTCCTACCGAAAGAAGAAGAAGAAGAAGACCGGACGGTCTATGCCGTGGCGGTGGCGCGCACCGCGCAGCGATTGCTCAACCCGCGGGGAGGGCAGCGCCTGCGCAACGGGTCCGAGCAAAGGCTGCCCTCAGCAGGCCGGGTCTCGGGAGGGGCTCCGGTGCCGGCGGCCCCCCCCCGCTCCCCACTCGCATGTCACACCGCGTCAGATTGGGCATCACCCGTCGTACGGCGCCGTACCGCTGTGGTACCCCAGCGCTGGCTGACAGTGCAAGCGATGTGAAACTTCAGCAAGAGGACGCTACGTCATTCGGTGGCGGTGCTAGGTTGTGAGGCGCTAGGGGAGGGCCGGCTGCGCCCCCCACCGGCTGGGCGTTGCTGCCACAGCCACAGGGCACCACACGGCTGCGTGGCGGCGGCGTGGCGGCGTGGCGGCGTGGCGGCGTGGCGGCGAGGCGGCGAGGCGGGCAGCCGTGGCCCCAGCGGCGGCGGCGTGTGGGGGAGGCACTGTTGGATTACAAAAGGGCGGCGCCAGCCGCCAGGCGGCGACCGCAGCGCTACGATGGCATGAGCTGCCGGCCGCATCGGCCGAGGGGCAGCCAGGAGGCTGCGTGGGGTCAGCTGCCCAGGACCAACTCGCGATTGGATCTGGTGAGCCGACAGGCTGATCTCCCCACGCCCAGCAGCCCGGTGCCGCCGCCGCCTCCGGCCGCAGCGCCACGACACACTCGCCTTCCCGTTGTCGCGCCGCGACAGGCTACGCTCAGCACCTGAGCCACGGATTTCGGCTTTCGTGTCCCTGAAGCGAGCCATCATGGCGGGTCGTGGATTGCCCTTCTCCACTGCTTCCCCGCTGCTGCCCGGTACCCTCCTAGTGGGTAGGTCACAGTGGGTCCTTGTCATGACACAACGTGTCATTGGCAAAGCACGGTCTGGAGTGCCGGCCGCCCGCCGGGCACTGCACTCTTAGGGGACACCTCCAGCCCCATGGCTCTGCCAGCGCACCTCGGGCGCGACCCAGGTGCCAGGAATCCGGACAGCCGCTCGCAGCGCTAACGGATAGCTCTCCTGCCATCTCGAGCAGTAACTTTTCCGCACATTCGGCAATGATAAGTAAGAGCAGCGTGCTGTACTCTGCCGATGGACGTACTGTGCCGTGACATCCTGGTGGGTCGTCGTAAAGTGTTGTGGATCGCCGGCGACGCTTCGACTGCGCACGTTGGCTCGCCCCTTTAGGGGCACGAGCCGTTCGACTCGGGCACCAAGGTAGCACAAGTACGAAATATCCACGTCGGTGCAACAGTTAGTGTGAGTGCGTAGCCTTGTCACAGTACCGTCCGGAAGGTGCGGGGAGTTGACGGGTGTGCGTGTGTTTTGGCAGGAGTATGCTAGATGCGTGTATGGCAGGATCAGAAGGTGCGTGCAGGCGCGTGGCGGAGCCCTTCACACGTCCACCAGCCAGTGGACAGCACTCTATTCCCTGAATCGTACCGAGACCAGTGTATAAGGCAACGTGTCTTACAGCGTCTTGTCGCGTCTTGACGTGTCTCGAGCGCTACTCCACGATCAGACCACTCACGGGCTACGCCCGAGGCGCATGCAAACGTAGCAGCGTCAGGAAGCGGACAGGAGCACGGCTGCTGTCGGGAACCGCTTGTTTGCACTCCGTGAGCAGGCGGCACCAACCGGCTTGGGCTATCGAGTTCGATGGCAGGCGGGCCTGCGCCATAGCTCACGGAAATATGGCCGGAACCGGGGGCAGGCGTCTCAGGGTAAGGATGGTCGCACGAGAGTTGGCAACTCTCGGCAACTCTCGTGCGACCGGGTCATCCCCTGGGCGAAAGGGGGCAGGCGGGGGGGAAAGGGGCAGGGTGCCTGGCCCTGACGGCGACAGATGCACGGGACACCGATTAGATATTGCCAGGACCTCGCATGCACGCAGTAGTTTACAAAGCAAATACGCAGCAACGACCTATTGAGGAGCTGAGTTTGTGTCCGCGTTTTGCCTTGACTTGCGGCGTTCGCAGTTGGCCTTCACAACGGCCTTATACACGCTGAAACAAATGCGTAAGCGATAGAGGATTTCCCAATCGGTCTCGCTCCTCGGTCATGCAAGTCGCTTGCTCACCTCGAGCAAACACCTGCGCGGCGCGGCGTGCAGCTGTGCAACTAAGAGCACCTGGAACGCTCGGCGCCTCCCCATTCGGCCATCAGCGGTCGGCTCCGGCCGCTGCAGCCGCGGTCGAACAGCACGCCGGTCCCCCCGACTTGGACCCCAAGAGGCGGCAAAAAACACGCAAGCACTGGTCAGAGACCTTGTCAGGCTCCTCACTTTTCGACGACTGGAAGTCTCTCCGGGGGGACGGCGAGCTTGGCGACCCTGACGGCCGGGACCGCGGCCGGTCTGCCGAGCCAAGCAGCAGCGGCCAGGGCCGGCGTTTTGAGGCTCCAGGCGGCAGCCGGGGTCGGTCTTTGGGTTCTCCGGGCGGCGGCCACGGCCATTCATGGGCCCCCGGCGACAGCAGTCGGGGTGACCGTGGCGCCCGCGGGGCCGAGGACCCCCGTGGCCTAGGCGCTGAAGACTTCGACGGCTGGGCCGGCGAGGACCCTGAGGGCCCGGGCGGCGCTGAGAGCCTTGCCGAGATGGCGAGGGTGGTGGAGGCGCAGGCTGCGGAGTGGGGCGCCAGGGGCATGGACCAGGCGCTGCGCAGGGCCTACTACACGGCGCCCAAGGTGCGATGGGTGCTGCGACATTTCACAGCGGGAGTAGCCTTCTGCACAGACCTGCTGCCGGCTGCTAACCCGTTCCTTCCGTCCATCCCCGCGCAGCTCTTCCACAGGTCACACAGGAGCAAGGAGGACGTGGCCCTGGTCCGCCGCATCATGGCAGCCCTGGCGCCCGCCTACACGCCGCTGCTGCCGGGGCAGCGGCAGGCCGTCGGCTGCACCCTTCCACTGTGGGCGTGCGCCAAGCTGGGCTTCTGGGAGGGTGACCTGGTGACAGCGCTGCTGGAGCGACTGGCGGAGCGAGGCGGATCGCTGCTGAGGGGCGCCCAGGACCGCAACCACGCCAACCTGTGGTACGCCCTCGCCGCAGCGCCGCCGGGGGTCCGGAACAGCCCAGAGGCTCAGGCCGTGCTCCGTCTCAGCGCAACGGCGCTATTGCGCCTGGCGCCAGACACCCTGGGGACGCAGGAAGCCGCCAACATCCTGTGGGCCTGTGCCAAGCTGCGTTACGGCAGCAATCACGCGCTGCTGCGCCACCTGAGCGGCGCTATCGCCGCCAAGGGCTCGGCCTGCAATGAGCACGACCTGGCCAACACCTTCTACGCACTGGGCCAGCTGGCGGCGGGCAGGAGCGGCCACGCGCCCAAGCCGCTGCACCTGCAGCAGCTGGCGGCGGCGGCGGCGGAGCGGCTGGAGGCGGATGCTGACGGCTTCAAGCCCCAGGAGCTGTGCGCCATCCTGCAGGGCTGCGCCAAGCTGCCGGCTGCCAGCCGCGCCCTCGCCATGCCCGCGGTGGTGGCGGTCATGACCGAGTGCCGGCAGCGCAGCTTCCAGGGCTTCGGGCCCCAGACCTTCAGCATCAGCGTGTGGGCGCTGGCCAAGATGCGCCTGGCGCAGGACCAGGCGTGGTTCGCGGCGGCGGCCGAGGCGGCTGCCCAGCCAGGGGCCATGGCGGGGGCCATCGGGCAGAATTGGGCAAACCTGCTGTACGGCCTGGCGCTGGTGCGGCACCGGCCGCCGCCCGCCCTGCTGGAGGCCGCGGTGGCGGCAGCCGGCATGCTCGGCGCCAGCGCCAGCCCCCAGGAGAGCGCCAACCTGCTGTGGGCGCTGGCGACGTTGGGCGCTTACGATGAGCGGCTGGTGGGCGCGCTGGCGGAGCGGCTGGAGCAGCTGCTGCGGGCGCGCGCGGCGGCGCTCGGGGCGCAGGACCTGACCGCCAGCCTGTGGGCGCTGGCGGTGATGGGCCCGGCCGCTCTGGCACGTCACAGCGGCGCAGCGGAGGCGCTGCTGCGGGAGGCGGCGCAGCGCTGGGAGGCGGGGCAGGGCGAAGAGCGGTGGCCCATCCTTGAGGAGCAGGGCCTGCGCCAGCTGCTGCGTGCTCATCAGGAGCTGCAGCACGCCGAGGGCTGCGCCGGCCTCGCCAGCATCCTGGCGGACGCCCGCGGCCCCGCCGGTGCGCTGCTGGAGGCCGCACAGGAGGCGGCGGAGGTGGAGACATATGTGCCGCCTCCGGTGACCAAGCAAGTGGCGGAGGCGGTGAAGCGTCTACGGCGCACTGCCGCTGGATCTGACATTGCTGCCGTGGCGGTGGGCGGCTGGGTGCCCGAGGCGGCACGGCGCGCCGACGTGCTGGTGGAGCTGGCGGGCGGCCGACGGGTCGCTGTGCTGGCCAACACTGCCGGCCGCTACCTGGCCAACGAGCCGCACACGCGCACTCTGACGGGCCCATCGCAGCTGCACGAGCGGCAGCTGGCTCGGGCGGTGGCTCGTGTGGTGAGCGTGCCGGTGTGGGAGTGGCAGGAGGCGGGGGCCCGGGGCGAGGAGGCGCAGGTCGAGTACCTGGCGGGGAAGATGGGGCTGGGGGAGGGGGCCCAAGGCAGGATGGCCGCTTAGGAGGTTGGCTGTACGGTGGGGCGTGAGTTGCATGTGCATGCATCGTTCAGTACCCAAGAGCATCACGTGTGCAACAGTAGGACTGTGGGAGTGGACTGCTGCGGTATGCCGGTACGCTGTTTTTGGCCCCCGGTGGCAGAGTTGCAGGAGAGGTCAGGCGTTGACGGCGTAGCTGGGCCCCCGTTGCGGGTACGCAGGTGAAGGCGGCGGGGGCCGTCATGCAGGCAGGGCGTGAGCACGACGGGACACAGAGATGTGTCCGGCGTGCGGTTGGTGTGGAGCTGGGTGGCTGGGCCCGCCCTCCCCATGAGGGGGTTGTCGGGATGCGGCAGAGCCCGCGACAGGCTCGTGCCGCCGTGTCGGCCGCTGGGCCTTGCACTGTAGGACCAGCGTGGAAGTCAAAGAACGGTACCTGGCACAACTGCTGGCCCTCGCCGGCCCGGAGGTGCTGTGTCGCGTTTGGACGCTGGCCATGCTGCGCGACGCGTCGTGCACGCGGGCGCGGGGCCAGCGCGGCTACGCTTGGCGCGGTCTTGGGGGATGCTGGCGGCGCCCAGGGAGTGGACAGTGGAGTGGAGCGCGGTCGTGTTTGTGAGGCAGCGGTTGCTGCAGCGCTGCCGTGCGCCTGGGGCGCTCGGGAGGTGCAGGATGGCGGGTTGCGTGGGACTGGGCCTACACCGGTTTATGAAGTGGGTGCGTGAGTGGGCTGAGGTGGGTCAGCTGTTGCATATGATGCGTTGGCGAGGGCAGGGCGCTGGGACGCAAACGGCAGGGTGGCGCGGCGGCACACCCTGTCGGCCGCAACACCCCTCCAGCTGATCATGTGCCCCGCTGCTACCACCGGGCCAGAAGAAAAAGCCAGACCGACTTCGGTCATTGGGGCGTGATCAACCGCAGCCATGCTTCATCAGGCAGCTGGGTAGGAATACCGGACTGTTGGGGAGCAACCAGCGACTTACAACTGCACGGAGCGCTGCTAACCCCCCATGCCTCGTACTGCCTACCCATGCACACCCGCGTATCGCGCGCAACCCACACATCGCCCAACGTGCGGCCGCCAGCATCCTCAGCGCTGCGGCAAGCCGCTTAAGCCCCACTCAGCTACGCTAGCTACTCAGCAAACGCCGCCGAAGCAGTGAGCCACCGCTGCAACTCAGGGCCTAGTGCCCGCGTGCAGTCGCGCCTCCAGCTTTTCGGCTGCCACGTGCCTCCAGCTCACCTCACCGCTGCGCCAGCGCTACATGACGCCTCCAGCTCCACCTCAGGCCACACACTGCCTCGTCCCGTCCCCGCAACATCTCCATGTCAACCTCCACCCCGTTGCTCCCTGTTGCCCCCTTTTCCCCCCTCCATCCCACTCTCGGTCCTCCCCTCTCCTCGCTGCTACCCCACTACGCGAAGTGGTTCTCCACGTCCACCCCCGGGTCCGCGTCCTCCAGCGTGGAAAACTCCAGGAAGTGCGTCGGCCTGGCCGGGCGGGGTGGGGTGGACCGTGCAGAGTCAGCCACGGGGCAGCGCACGTGCATGCAGGCATGCAGGCGCTGCAGGCGCTGCACGGCTTCACCCGCGAGGCCACTGGTGTGCTGTACCCCATCCAAGATATCATGAACCCTCCTTTCAAGCCTTTCGAGCCTCGAGTCTCCCGCTGTTCGCCACCTCTCCTCCCGGCCCTCCTCCCCGCCCTCCCCGTGCGGCCCCACCTGTGGACCTCGTGGTAGAACTCGCGCGGGTTGTGCAGGCGCAGGCCGTACTTCATGGACGGGCTGTGCTTGACGCCCATGAAGTTGTAGTTCCAGCTGCCCGCGTCCGGCACCATGTAGAAGCCCATGAACCGGTCCGACAGCAGCAGCTGCACCTTCTCGTAGAACTCCGGCTTGTAGCCCTGCGCGTGTGTGCGGATTGCACGGGACAACGGACGAGGTGTACGAAGGTGAGCAGCAGCAGGAGTGGAAGGAACCGTATCACATGGCGCCGCGACGTGGCAATGACGGAAGATGCGGCGGCGTGCACAGAAGACGTCGGCTTCGCAGCGCAGCGAGCGGCCCACACAAGCTGTCCCACCTGCGGGTTTGCCGACACGTCCTTGCTGGCGCGGCCCCACTCGTAGCCGCCGGGCGTGAGCTTGTAGGCGGTCAGCGAGCAGGAGCCGGGCGTGAAGGACACGGTGACCAGCACGCAGCGCTCGCCGTCCCAGGAGCGGTGCGCCTCCAGCATCTTGGCGTGCGCGATCACGTCCTGTGGCGGGGCCAAGCGGGTCGCACGAGGTGTTGGCTGAGGTGAGGTGGGCACGACGGTGCTGCGGTCCGCGTGCGGACGCCTGGCATGCAACCCCTGCCCCTGCTGCTGCCCCACGGCTGGTGTGCCGCCTGCACCCAGCCGCACCTGCGGCGCCATCTGCGGCAGCTCGTTGGGCTGCGTGTGGATCCAGCCCAGCGGCTCCAGGTCCTTCAGGTAGTCGTGCTCCGGCAGGCCCGAGGGCAGGTTGACAATCTGGTGGTTGCCCCACTGCGGCGGCATCACGATGGCGCGCACCTCCTTGACCTGAGGGACACACAGCGGCGGCCAGGGGATAGCGGGAGCGGCAGATGGTCAACAAGGGCGATGCGAGGTTGAGCAGACTCGCTGTGTCGCACGGCCGAGAGCGGTGTCGGACACACACACACACACACAGTCCACAACCACGCACCTGGCTGTTGTCGGGCGGCGACACGCCGTACATGTAGCCCGCGATCTGCGTGCGCAGGTCGGCGATGCAGATGAACTTCTTGAGCAGGTTCTTGGGCAGCACGTAGGTGTAGCCCGTCTCGCGGATGTCGTCGCTGTTGACGTAGATGTGGTTGACGCGCAGGTGCAGGTTGGCGGCCGAGATGGCGCGCACGCGCCACTCGGTCTTGCTGCCGAACGCCGCCTGCGCAGAGTTGTGGTCGGGGTGCGCGGGGCGGGAAGGGGAGGCACACATGAGGCCAGAGGTACTCAACCCTGAGAGGGCCCAGCGCGCATGGTTCCAGGGGCATGTGCCCAACGCCAACCCGGATGACTTGCCTGCTCGTAGGGCGAGGTGGTGGTGACGATGAGGTCGTCGCCGTGCACGTTGGTGGTCTTGGTGGTGACCGCCGTCATGTGGCCGCCCTCGCGCGCCTGCTTCTCGATCTCCGCAATCTGCTGCCGCTGCTGGCTGGGCGGCGTGATCTCGGCACCCAGGATGATGTCGCGGATCTCGCTCTGCGTCAGCGCCTGCGGGAGACCGGCACACGCACGGACGGGGAGGCAGAGGGGGCGACAAACGCGTCAGGCAACCGCACCGCGCCCAACAAGCACCCACGCTTGCAACACACAACGCAGCCCTCCGCCCCCAAGCAGCCCCGCACAGACCTGCGTGTTGACGTTGTTCTTCTTGCCGTAGTCGGCCAGAATGAGGTCCTTGAGCGCCACCTCCACCTTGATCCACTGCTCGTCGCTCAGGCTGGGCCACACGTGGTGCGGCTGCGTCACCACGCTCTTGTCGGGGCGCAGGATCATGCGCGCCTTCTCGGGGTTGACGTGCAGCGCGCGCAGGATGAGGATGAGGCGCGAGAAGGCGGTGTAGGACGAGATGGTCTTGAGCCAGTCGTCGTAGATGTTGAAGAGCACCATCTGCGGCTCCGTGGCCTTGAGGATGAGGTCGCCGAACTTCTCCAGCTTGATGGCCGCCTGCGTGTGGGTTGTGGTGGCGGTCCAGGGATGAGAGAGAAAGCGCGCAAGGGGAAGGACATTGCGGACAGCAGGCACCAGGGGCAAGCGGCAGCGATGGCGACGCAAGGCTGGGGTTCCGCAGCCCCGGCGGGCGCGCGGAGCGCACCTGGAAGGGCAGCTGCAGCTCGGAGCCGGTGATGACGATGTTGGGGAAGTCCAGCAGGTGCACCTCCAGCGGGTCCAGCATGCCCTTGCGCGTCACGATGATGCGCTTGGGCTGCTCCTCCACGGGGAGCGAGCGCACCAGCGCCGCCACCTGGCGGGACGCAGCGACGTGGGGGAGGGACGGCCGAGGAGGGGCACGGTCAGGGAGGCGCCTCGAGGTACAGGGCACGCGGAAAGGGGGGACGGGACAGCAGGGGTGGACGGTGGCGCGGGCCGCGGGGCGCAACACCGCGCGCGCACCTCCTCGGCCGTCTTCCACTTGGCCAGCTGCGACAGGCGCTTCTGGCCCGCCCACACCGAGGTGTGGATGATCTTGAGGAACAGCTGCCCGGTGCGCGGGTTGAAGATGAAGATGGCGCCGTTGATGGGCTTGGTCTGCAGCCAGGGGAAGGGGAGGAGAGTGGCGGCGGCCGGGGACGCGTCAGGCACGGTGGGGGCGGCGGTTACGAAACTACACGGCAGGGTGAGGGTGCACGCAGCGGCGGCGCGGCACGGCCCGGGGCTGGCGGTGGTGACTCACGGTGAGGTTGCCCTCGAAGGTCTTGTGGATGGTGACGCGGTACACGTTGGTGTCGTCCACGAACCACACCGTCTGGTTGGAGAACAGCTCGCCGTAGTTCTGGGCAGGGGAGGAAGGGCGAGTGATGAGGCGTGGGAAATAAGTCAAGCCGGTGTAGTGTGGGGTGCAGAGCGCAGCTGTGCATTGCCGCCGTCGTGGCAGCCATGGGGCGGGGCCGACGCGTGCTCGAGGAGGAGGTCGAGGCAGGGCAGAGGCCGCGGCCGCGCCCACCTGGCTGCTGAGGTAGGGCTCCGTGGGCTCCGAGCTGTACAGCTGCAGGCCCTTGCGGATGCGCTCGCGCAGCACGTAGAGCGCCGGGTTGGACTTCATGATCTTGGCCATGGCCTGGAGGGGGGGCAAGGTGGCAGGAGGGCAAGGGTAGTTGGAAGGCGAGCGAGTGAGTTACAGAGAGCGCCTTGCTACAGCTGCCGCTTCACGACACGCCTGCGCGCCACATCCCCACAGGCCGCGGCCCAACACACCTGAATGATGAGCGGCTTGATGCCGGGGAACCAGTTGCCGTAGGCGCTGTGCAGGTTGTAGGCCAGGTCCACACCGATCATCACACCTGAAGGGGGCAGTGCGGAGGGAAGGATTGGAAGAGGTTGGAATACACGGGGAGCTAAGCACGGCCGCAACGCGACAGCAGACGTCAACGGCCGTTTCGCGCGTGCCAATGCCCGCTGCGTTAGGGGACGCAGGCAGACAGGCAGGCCGGGCCGCACCCGTGGGCGAGGGGTAGATGGACATGTTGTCGGTGGTGTAGTCCAGGAACTTGGCGCGCGTGTAGCGCTCAATGTCGTGGCTGTCGTAGTCGCCCCACCGCAGCTGCACGTCCACCCAGTACTTGTTGGTGGGCTTCTGGTCGTACCTGCGGGGTGGGGCGAGGGCAGGCAGCCAGGAACCGACGAGGAGAGGGAGGGCGAGGCGGTCAGGAACGAGGCCACGGGCGGTTGGGTGCACGGGCTAGTGCGGACCTGACGCAGACAGCGACCCGGGTAGCTGACAGCCCTGTTGACCATGCCCTTGTGCCCCACCCCGCAAGCGCACGGCACTCACACGTCGTTGGTGTCGGCCATGAGCGAGGGCTTGGACATCGTCCACTTGTACGCCGCGAACAGCAGGATGTCGGCGCACGAGGAGTTCATCTTGTAGCTCTTGCGCGGGTGGATGGTCTCCTTCTGCACCGTCTCGATCTCCAGCGCGTCCAGCTCCTGGTCGAAGACCTGGAGAGGTGATAGCGGGGGCGATGAGAGGGGGGGCGAGCGGGCGGCAGGAGCTGAGAGCGTGGTCAGCGAGGCGGGCGGGCACGGCAGCAGCCGGCAGAGGGCCAGCTGCAGAGCTGCAGACGCGATTCAACGCCCCTGGCCCTCCGCACGTCACCCGCCCCACTTCCGCACCTGGCACAGGTCCATGACCTACAGCCGGCCATGCGGGAGGGCAGCAGGGGGCCGGAAAGGCAGGAGAAGCCGTCAGCGCCGCAAAACAGTCACGGACGTACACCTGGGCGCAGATACCCGACACCTATCCACCCCTCCACACCGCCTCCCAGCACCACGACCCTCCCCTCGCCCCAACCGCCCCGCCGTACGCACCACGCTCTCGTGGACCTTCTGCCACAAGTGCGCGCGCATGATCTGGATGAGCGAGATCTTGAGCGTGGGGATCTTGCCGTGCATGAAGATGCCGGTCAGGTCCAGCTGCACCTGGAAGCCCACGTACACGTTGGCGCGGTTGATGGTGGGGCTCCACCACAGCGTGAAGCGGCGGTTGGGGATCTGGTTCAGACCGGAGCGCTGCGCGTTGGTCAGCTTCTTGTACTTCATGCTCTCCTCGAAGCCCGACGCCTGCGAAGGTAAGCAGCGGGACGGGGGGGGGCAAGGTAGTGCAGAGCGGTCGCGTCAGCACATGCCGCGGAGCTGGCAAGCTGCGGCAGACACGCAGCCCGCGCATTTGCAGGTTTGCGACCGTGATGCTGCTGAGCGCGGCAGCCGGGGTGGCGCACCTTCTCCCAGAACAGACCCTCCCAGGTGGGGAAGTAGGTGCCCTTGAACAGCGTGTGCTCCAGGATACCCTCCACACCGCCCAGCGCCTGCGGCATGGTAGCGGAGGCGGTCAGCATGCAGCCGCAGAGGCCAGGGGGCACGGCCGCAGCAAACACTAGAAGTGCGGCAGCAGTGGCACACCGAAACAAAGCAGCGCTGGGTCGTAGCAGCCTAGTAGGGCCTTGGCGGTGCGGCCCCAGCGCACCTGGATGACGTCGGTGCGGTAGTTGTTGAGGTTCCACAGCTTGCCGTCGTGCTTCTGGTGCGTCCACCAGAAGGGGTTCATCTTGGTGATCTGGAACGCCTTCATCTCCTGCCGCACGCGCCAGCCGCGGTCGTACGCCAGCGTGTGCCGGTCCTGGCGGGTTGAGGCAGGCAGGCAGGCAGGGGGGAGAGCGTTAGGCCACAAGCGGGACTGACGGGAGCTTCATACCCGATGGCGCCGGCCAGACACGTACAGCCATGCGTGCGCCGGGACATACACATGGCCGTGCGCGACCAGGCATTGTAGCGCGCCAACACCCCAACGCCCGCACCTTCTGGAACAGCGTGTTGATGCGGGGGATGCCGCGGTCCCAGCTGTCGTCCAGGTCGTCCAGCGTCAGCCGCCGGTTCTGCGCACAAGAGGCAGAGGCACGTGCGCACGCTCGTCAGCACGAGCCGCCCCCAGCTATCTGGCCGCAGCCCAAGCACTGCTGCACCGAGGCCGAGGTGCGCACGTGCGCGCGCCCCCAGCCCGTCAGCTGCTGCAAGGGCCCTCTGGCGCCTGCCCCTGCGCCGGCACCCCACCTGCGCCTTGGCCTCCTCCTTCTTGAGCGCGTACTCGGACCACACGCGCTCGCTGTCCATGAACTCGCTCTCCCAGGGCTGGATGTAGCGGTAGAGGTTGGGGATGAGCTGGTCCTCCTCGTGGCTCATGCCCGCCCGGAAGTGCGTCACGCCCAGGTCCGTCTGCTGGCTGTAGCGCAGGTCGGACTGAGGGGACCGGGGCGGAGGCAGGAGCCCAGCAGGCAGGTGAGGTGCGGGGCATCAAGGGCGAGGCGCAGACGAGGCCTCGTAGCGGACGCCGCCCCAGCCTCCTGCACCCAGGCCCACGTCCAACACCCCGGCGCTGTGCAGGGCCTTTTTCCTAAAGCAGACCGACGACCACCCCGCAGCCTGCCGCCTACCGCGCCCCACGCCAGCCTCTCACCTGGGGGATGAGGATATGGCCCATGGACAGCATGCCCAGGCCGCCCACCTCCTTGGGGCTGTAGAACACCTGCGGGTCGGGGCGTGCATTGGAGCGGGACGTAGGGCGGCGTGAAAACGAGTGGCGAGGAGTGCGGCTGGCAAGAGCAGCCAAAGCAGGCAAGCAGCAGGCAAAAGGGCTGGCGCACGCACCACGGGCGGGAAGCGCGAGGGCATCTTGGAGTTGAGGCCGATCTTGATGCGCGTCTGGATCTTGTTCTCGCACTTGACCAGCAGGTCAAGCAGCTCCTGCGTGTGCAGCACCGCCTCGCGGTAGTACGTCATCAGCCCGATCAGCGCCGTGTTCCTGAGGGGCGAGTGAACACGGCGAGCGCGGGGCAAGGGAGGAGCATTGAAGCTGGCGCCGAGTGTGAGGTAGCAGCAGCGCGGCGCCATGTTCCGCTTGTCACCACCACCCCCTTCCCCCCGCTGCGCATGCGCAGCCACCACGCACCACTTGTTGGCGATCTTGGTGAAGGTCGTGGAGCCCGACGACATGAGCACCTGGCGCACCCGGTTCTCAAACGACTTGAGCCCCTCGTCGTCCACACGCAGGAAGGCCTGAGGGCGGAAGATGCGGGGGGTGGACGTGGCAAGCGGCGTGTAAAGCACAAGGAGGTGCGAGGCAAGGGGGCGCCCCCAATCCTGGCTGCTGTGTGGCGGTGCCCAAAGCTGAGCACCCCGGCAGTCCCGCCGCAGCAGCCCCAGCTCACCTGGGCCGTGCGCTCCTTTGTGTGCACGTTTTGCAGCGCCCACACGCCGTCCTTGTTGGCGAACGACTCGGCGGCCATGCGGATCTTGGGCAGGATGCGCACCTCGAAGCCAAGCATGGAGAAGAGCAGGTTCGGGTTGTCGCGGCTGGGGGCGGGCGTGGTGGCGGGGATGCAGCAGCGGCAACGTAAGCGCAGGTACGACAGGCAGCTACCGGGTTCCCGCCCTCTCCGCCACACACCACGGCTAACGCCAGCCTGCGCTAGGCGCTGCCACCTCAGCCATGACACAGAACCGCTGCCATGTGTCCCCACTGTGCCGCCGCACCTGTACACGGACACGAAGCTGCTGTCCCACTCAAACGTGGTCAGCGAGCGCGGCAGGCGGTTCTTCATGTCCCAGAACACGGCGCGGCCCAGGTTCACGTCGTGCTTCATGAGCCGCATGCGCGCGTCGCGCGGCCAGCACTTCTTGTTGTTGTAGCCCACGATGTTCTCGTTGTTGGGGTCGGGATGCTCCGTGAGGTAGCGCTGGATCAGGTCCTTGGCCTCGTCCGCGTTGAACCTGGCAGGGCCGGACGCCAGGGGCGGCGGCAAGGGTCAAGCGCCACGGTCCGGGTGCGCAAGTGCCTGCAGCCCCTGGGTGATGCAACGCGCGCCGACGGGCAGCGCCTTCCCCCTAAACCATCTCCCTTCTTGCGTGCTTCATGCCCCGCCTTCGCATGCTCTTACGTCACAAGCACAGCCCCGGAGCGCGCCGACAGGGCCTCACCGGAACATGATGTGCACCTTGGCCATGTAGCGGCTGTAAAGGCGGATGGGGTGGCGCGTCTCGGTCTTGACGTCGCGGAAGGTGAGGAACTCGTTGGGGCACTGCGGCGGGCCCGCAATCTCGCTCGCGCGCGTCAGGCCCAGCAGCAGCAGGTCCAGCACCAGGCCGTAGTACTGGATGACGAACGACGCAAACTGCAGTCCTCGGATGAGGCCGTAGCTGTTGGTGTGGGACATGTCCTTGTACGCAATGACCACGTTGTTCTTGGCCGTCATGTAGTCGGCAATGTTGTGGTCCACGATCAGCCGCAGCAGCCTGGCGAGGAGGGGACGGGGGCGGTGGTGCGGCAAGGGGAGGTGAGTGCGAGGGCAAGCGAGGCAGGGGGCAGGGACTGTGCCCAACCCCTGCTCAAGCGGCCGCCAGCGTTGCTACGTGCGCCGGCGCCAACGCCATGCACCCGTCATGGGCTGTGAACGCACCCGAGCACAGCCGAGGCCGCTGCCCGAGTAGCCCCCGCTGTTCGCCCCCGCCGCGCCCACCTGTTCATGAGCGTCAGGTCGATCTTGTCGTACATCTTCTCAAACTCGCTCTGCATCATGACCACGCACTCGCCGGCGCCCGTCTCCCACACGTTGGTCACGTTGTTGATGCCGTGGCACCACTTGTACACCAGCAGCGGCGGTGGCTCCGTGTCGGCGGGCTTGACCCAGTTGGGGAAGAGGTGCCGGTTGTCGGCCTCGAACCACAGGTACTGGTCCAGGTAGCAGTCTGGGGGCGTAGGGGGGAGGGCAGGGCGAGGCAGGGTGAGAGGCGGCGAGGGGGTCAGGGATCGCAGCCAGCGTCACAGGCCGCCGCAGTCTCCGCAGCACGCTCCCTGTCCTGCACTTTCTGCCTGCCCTCCTCACCCGTGATCTTCTCCAGCGGCTCGATCTCGTACACCGGGATGAGGTGCGAGTAGAGGTCCATGAACTCAATGGCTACCTCCTTGAACGAGCGCTGCGTCAGCAGATGGCGCCTGGGGCGAGGGAGGGCGAGGAAGGAGAGTGAGGAGGGGGCAGGCGTGCGGAGCAGGGCCAGCTACGGGCCGAGGAGGCGGGCAGCACATCGGGGGCGCAACGCGCGTGACCCTGCCGCCACGACAACCGCAACATTCGCCTCCCCCGCGCGGCGCAGCTCTCACTTGATACGCTGCAGTGCCTCATGCGGGTTGTCGTACGCCTGCTCCACCAGGCCCAGCTCCTCACGCTGCGAGCTGTTGAGCCGCACAGCCACCACGTACTGCGGCGGTGGGAGGGTATACCGAGGGGGTAGCGAACTAGTCATTCGCACACAGAGCCAGAAGCTCGGGCCCAAAGCTGCAAAAGCTCCGGTGGGGGGATGGCATGGGCGAGTGAGCTAGTGACGCACATGCACCCAGTCCACTCGCAGCCTTGGCCGATTTGCCTGCCCTGCCTGCACCCCCTCCCGGACCGCACCTGCTCTTTGAGCCGCTCCAGCGCCAGGATGAGCAGCTTGGTGTCGTGCTTGTAGTTGAGCGGCGGGAAGGGGATGCAGCTGTACTTGCGGCTCTCCAGCCAATGCACCGTGGTGGTGTAGATGGCCACAGCCTCCTCGGGCGTCACGTAGGGGCCGTCCTGGGTACAGGGAACGAGGGAGGGTGGCAGGTGTCAGCATGTGCACGATCTGTTCAGGGCTTGCAGCGCCCCAGCTGGCGGGACAGCCGGACGCATGCTAGGCCCGCTGCTAGACGAGCCAAACACATGCCCTGCCCCTTTCCGCTCCCTCGGTTCCTCTTACCTTGAGGTAGTTGTGCTGCCGCTCCTGCTCGGCCTTGAGGTACAGGCGCGTGAGGCGGCCCAGGTTCTTGCGGCACACCGTCTTGTCCACGGTGGCGCCGCGGCGGATGCGCTCGCGGTTGTAGTGCGCCACGTTGGTCCACCAATCGGCCTTTTGCTTCACGTAGCTGCAGCGTAGCGGCAGGGCGGGAGATAGAGAAGGGAGATAGGAGGGCGAGGCAGGGCGATGGAGGCTGGTCAGCGGTGTGGTGTCGCAGCTACGGCAGCGGACTGGCGCGCTGCCGCCAGTTCCAGCAGCCCAACCCAGCGCAAGCATTAGCCAGCCCTTCACCCAGACTACCGCAGCCCCGAAGCCCCCTATGGTGTCGCGTCTCACCGCAGGATCATGTTCTCCACCGCCGCGGGCAGGCCGGGCACCTTCCAGGGGATGTTGGCCTTCCAGCAGCGCCACGCTTCCGACAGGTGCTGCAGGATGGTGCGCGCCTTGTTCTGCTTGACGCCCTCGGGCATCATATCCAGGATATCGTGCATCACCTGGGCGGCAGGCACGTAGGGCGGCAGGCACGTAGGGGATGCATCATTGGTGTGACGAACGCGTCATAGGTGGGGGGAGGGGAGCGCAGGAAGGCATGGAGGTCGGAGGGCGGGAGGAGACACCGCCCCATCAGACACCCGCGCTGCCTCCAGGCCCGCATCGGCCCGGCCCTCGCACAACCCCATCGGCCCAGTCCCTCTCACAGCCCTCCGCCTCGCTCACCGCAGCGCGCAGCTCCAGGTCAAAGTGGCTCTCGATGCGCTGCTTGGTCACCGTCTTTGCGATGCCCTTGCTCTGGCGCCCCTCAAACTGGCGCGCCAGCAGGTTGCCCAGCCAGCGCTCCAGCAGCGGCACGATGCCG
The DNA here is from genome assembly GCA_001662425.1 of Chlamydomonas sphaeroides. NCBI lineage: Eukaryota > Viridiplantae > Chlorophyta > Chlorophyceae > Chlamydomonadales > Chlamydomonadaceae > Chlamydomonas > Chlamydomonas sphaeroides. The sequence continues at coordinate 314,545 of BDDC01000003.1, forward strand.
CGCAGGAAGAAGAGCCACACGCGCCACATGGGCGCCCAGAAGCCCACGCCAGGGCCTTTGCCCACGGGGCCGGTGTTGCTGCGGGGAGCGAGGCGCGGGCGCGGGCGCGGGTGCACGGGTGCAGGGGTCAGGCCAAGACACCCCACGACTCAGTGTGTCCCCAACCCTGGGCGCCATGGCATCTACAAGCTACACCAAGCTGGATCACGACCCGAAACAGCACCAGCACCCAAGCAGCGCCCGTGCCCGCTTCTCTCCTCACAATCGGTAGTAGACCAGGTGCTTCAGGTCCTTGCACATGCGGATCTGCCGCATGAGGCGGTACTTGTACCGGTACATGCCCGTGAGCTGGCCCACGTGTGCGAAAATGTACTGCAGGCCGTCCGCCAGCTGGTAGGCGTCGACGTTGCCCAGCCTGGATGGGGGGCGGGGCGGGACGGGAGGAGGGGGCGGCGAGGCTTGAGGACGACCGGGCCAGGCAGGCTACGGACTGCGCTGCAGCGATGTGCAATAGATGGGGCAACCGGCGCACGCAGCCGCAGCCAGCAGGCCCCAGCTGTAGCCGGCAGACGCCGGCCAGCCAACACACGACCCACATGAAAGTGCACACTCCGTGCAGGGGGGGCCTGGGTGGTGCTCACGCCACACACGACCCGCAGTCAAAGCGCATGCTCCTTGCGGGGCGGCCTGCGCACCTGAACTGCACGTTGGCGTCGACCACCAGCTTGGTGAGGCGCAGGATCTCGCGGCACAGGTGGAAGGCGTTGCCGAAGCGGCTCTTCTTGCGCTCCTTGGTGGTGAGCGTCTTGACGGGCTTGAGGTTGAAGTTGTAGTCCAGGTGCAGGTAGTTGAGGTTCTTGCGGTGGATAAGCAGGTTGAGCATGTTGTAGCCCTGCCGGCACACCTGTGTGGGTGGCAAAGTAGGGTGGGTTTTGGGGGAAGGTAGGGAAGGAAGGAAGGTTGAGATGCGGATGTGGAGGTGCTCGGTCATGGTCAGCGTGCGAGGCACGTCTCGACACATCGGAGCGAGGGCCAGAGGGGCCAGCATAAGAAGCACAGCGACGGCGCTGGCGCACGGGCTGGTGGAAGTCGCGGCGCCCGCGGAGCCTTCCTTCCATTCGCACCTGCAGGCCGACCTCCACCCAGTCCAGCTCGGTGCTCTGGAAGAACTTTGTGGCCTTGAGCGCGCGCAGCAGGTACTTCTTCTTGACGCTCTTGGGCGGCCGGTGGTGCAGGCAGTTGAGCACGTAGTTCTTGAGCAGCTTCTGGTACGACACGCGGACCTGGGCGCGACGCAGGCAGGGAGGCGGGGAGAGGAATGGGGTGAAGGTGGGGCGCAGGAGGCGACGAGGGCAGCTTGACAGTCCCACGTTACCCAACTAGCGTCTCTTGCCCTCCTCTGCAGGCGGTAGCGCCGCCGTCGCCTCCGCCCCACCGGCACGAACCCTTCCCGCCAGCCAACCATTTGTCCGCCCACCCCCGTTTCCCCCAATCCCAGGCCCACCTTGACCGGGTAGCTGGGCGGGCAGTGCTCCTGGAACCACTGGTTGACCAGCGGCACGTCGAAGTTGCGCCGCGTGGCGCCCGAGCGCTGGCAGAAGGGCGCGGGCGCCCACAGCAGCGCAATGCCGCTGGCCGTGTTGTCGCTGTAGACGGGCGACGACGCCAGCAGCGGCGCAACGCCCTCGGGCAGCGCCCACTCGTCGTCGTCGCCGCCCACCTCATCCTCCAGCTGCGGGCCGGTTGGGGGACGGCGTGGGAATGAGAAAAGGGTGACGAGATGGGAATCGCACCCAGCGAACCCTGCACTGCACCCCTGGCCGCCTTGCCTCCCGTAGCTTGAAGCCCGAGCCCAGCCCAGGCGCCGACCCACCTCGGCCCGCCGGCCGCCGGCCGCGCTGCGGTAGGCGGCGATGGGGTGGATGAGCGGGTCGTAGTAGAAGGCGGGCAGGTCGGGGTCCTCCGTCTTGATGTACATGGACATGGGGTGGTGGTACACGCCCAGCCGGACCTTGCGCGGCCGGTTGTTGTACAGGTAGGGGAAGGCCACCTGCGGGATGGCAACGGAGGGAGGGAGCGAGAAGAAACAAAGGTGACGAAGGGCGGGGTTTGCGATCATGCTAGGGCCGCAGGCTGCCCTCAGCGCCTCCCTGCGTCCCTGCGTCGCTGCCCCCGGAGCGCACCTTGTACTCGGTGCGGATGGGCGAGCGGATGATGAGCTTGTTGATGTCGTTGAACTCGTTCCAGTCCTCGTCGCGCGTGTCCATGTCGCGGAACAGCGGCTCGAACTTGGGGCCGCCGGGGATGCACATGTTGAGCGACTTGGCCGTGATGAACGACTGCGGGGGAGGGAGGGGGAAAGGTGCGGAAGGTGCGGACGTGTGAGCGGGACGAGCCCGGAGGGCCAGGGCGAGGCAGGCGTTCAGGGAAGGAGCCACTGGGTGGGGTACGCACAAGGCCAGCCCTGCGCCCCCCCCCGGCAGCGCGCTGGCTGTTGCGCCCGCGTACGCCTGCTATACGGCCCACGCCCGGCTCGTTCGCCGCTGCGGCACCCCCGCGTGCTGCCGCGATTTCCTAACCCCCCCAAACCCGCGTCCCTGCAGCACCCACCCCTTCCTCGCTGAACCCAAGCGCAACCCCACCTGCGGCTCGAACAGGTAGAAGTAGTTGCGGTCGGGGAAGTCGGTGAGCAGCTGGCCCGCCAGGCGGTACAGCGTGGCCATGACCGGCAGCGGCAGCTTCCAGCGCTTGTAGCTGGGGCCGTTGACGAACCTGGGGGCAGGGCGGGAGGTCGTCGTCAGGACGTACGCAGCGTGCAGAGCGTGTCCCGACCCCGACCCGTCCCCAGCCTCCCCAGCCCCTCCATGCTCCCGGGGGCCGCGCCTCACTTGGTGTACTTGAGCGGCGCGTGGTCGTAGAACCACTCATAAACCGCGCTGTCCTCCTCCTCGTCCAGCTCCATCTCAATTGCCTCCAGCGGCTCCACGTCCAGCAAGTTGTCCTGGGCGGTGGCGGAAGAGCGGCACGAGAGGACACGCGTTCGCACGACATGTGCCACGACATGCTCGTCCCCATGACAACGTCACCCCGCTACCGCTGCTGCGCGACGCTCGTTTCGCGGCGGCTGCCTGCCCGCTGCCACGCATTCCTGACACTTCCGCTTCCCCCCAAACCGCTGCCCCACGCCGCCAGCCCGAACCGCCCATTCACAGACGCCCCATCCTTTCCCTGCCCCTCCGCCTCCCTTCCTAACCCCTTGCCCCATCCCTGCCATCCACCCTCCCCCGCCTATCTCCGCACCGCGTAGTCCAGCGGCGGCTCCTCGTCATCGAACGGCGGGAAGCGCATGCGCTTGAAGTGGCGGCGGTCACGCTTCTCGCGGCGCATCATGATCCACATGCTGCCCCACTGCGCCGTGTAGACGGGCTCGATGACCCAGGGGATCTCGTTCACGAACGTGATGGCGCCCGTGATGTGGTAGATCACCTTGACGTGCCGCACCTGCAGGGGGTTGGCAGCAAGAAGGTTCGTGGCATGGACGCTTGCAAACGCAGGGATGCAGGGATGAGGGGGGCACGGCGGGCGCGACACGAGCCACGGCATCGCATTACCCAGCCGCTGCTGCCTTCCCCCCTCCCGCACGTCCTGCCCCGCTCGGCCCGACCTCCTCCTCCTCCTACTCCTGGGCCCACCTGCTCCCAGGGCATGGGCATGTTCTCCAGCAGCTTGAACACCGCGTGCGGCACAAACTTGAGCGCGCCCAGGTACACGCGCTTGTCGTGGCGGAACTTGCGGCTCGACATGTCGCCGTGGTCCTAGGGCGGCAGGGCGCGGCGAGGCGAGGAGGCAGGGTTGGAGCGGGGCGCGAGGGGGTTGTGAGTCATGAATCAGGAGCGCCTCGCAGCCTTACGCCGTGTGTCTCCCCTGGCTCCCGCCGCGTATGCCTGATGCCCTTTTACCCCCCCTCCCCCCAAGACACACCCTTTTGCCAATACTTCCTCCAGAACACACGCTCTATCTTGCTTGCTCACCCTGATGATTTTGCGCACGTGCTCCGGCGGCATGTCCTCCTTGGGCGCCTCCACGAACCCGAACTTGCGCTTGTCGCCGTAGCGCTTGGCGTTCAGCTGGCGCCACTTCTTGGCCTATCAAGGGGGGAAGCGGGAGGATGTGAGGCGGTCAGTCGCGCGGTTTGGCGGTGGTTGGGGCTGGGGGCGCGTCGTGGTCTACAGCGGCAGGTTGGGGGCTGGCGCTGCGGGGCCGGTGGGAGATGGGTAGCGGGGGCTGGCGGGGGCTGGCGGGTTGCGCAGAAGCGCCTGGCGCGAACCAGGCGCCCGCGTCAGGCCGGCGCAGGCCGGCGCCGCGGCGTACGCCACGCAAGTTGGTGGGTGGCTGATGCTGGTGCTGCTTGGTGCTCGTGCTGGTGGCGCTCCAGCGCCGGCGGCTGCCCTGGGAGGGAGGGGGCAAGCCGGGAGCTGCCGGGGCACCCAGCAGTCGCCGTGCCGAGCGGCCACCAGGCCGTGTGAACCGGCCACGCAGCAGCTGCTTGTCGTGCCATATGGTGGAGAGGCGCCTGGACCGTGTGCTGCGCCGTTCGCTGTTGCTGATCTGCCGGCGGACGTTGGGGCCTGGCGCCGGTGGAACGCGGCTGGCAGGGGGCGTGTGGCTGCTGCTCGCCGGAAAGCAGCGCAGCCCTGCCGCTGCGGACGTGCCGGCAACCCACGCCGAGCGCCACCTCGGGCGCGGAGCAGGCGTCGCACGCTGAGGACGCACTTGCTGAGAGCTGCCCGGGAGAGCAGGCCGTTTGCGAGCGCGCGGGGGGGGGGCTGGGCCGCGCGGCCGGCGGTAGATGTGCCCACGTCGTCGCGTGCCCACGCGACCACCCGCTGGCCACGCGTCGCGCAGTCCGCAGCACCCTTTTCAAACATATGTTTTCTTCAGCCCAAGTCGTGCGGTCGCCAGCGAGAAGAGCGCAGCGCGACACAGATCCACCCGGTCATGCCTGCCGAAGCCCACGAGGGCACGCATGACCCTGCTTCGGCCAACAGTCCTACCTTCTCCTCCAGTATCCGTTGCTGCTCCTCCTCCGTGAGCACCGGCGCGGGCGGCGGAGCCCGGGGCGCAGCCTGGGGCGCAGCCATCTGCTGCATTTGCGGCATGCCCGGCTGGTTGAAGTAGCGCGTCTGCATACCCATGGGCGGTCGCACCATGCCCCCAGGCGGGAAGCCACCCGGCGGAGGGGGCATGGGCGGCATCGGGGGCCGGAAGCCGCCCGGAGGCGGTGGCGGAGGAGGGCCTCCACTTGGGGGGCCCTCCATCTTGCTAGGCTGCTGCTAGGCTTGGTGGTGTGGTATCGAAAGCGCAAAACGAGAATGGCAAAGATACGTGTTTGCGCGCGTTCGCGCTCGGCAGCAAACTACACGGGGTGTGGTGTTGCCCCGGCTTAAGTGCACCACTGCGCAACGTGAGCGCGACAAGTTTGGCGGGGGCCTGCATGGGGCAAGCGAGCAACCGTCGGCACAACGAACCTTGCCGCTCCTACTTGCCTGGAACTGCGTAACTCCATAAAGCGGCCATGATACCCACTTCAGGCGTCGCATTGTCGCTAACCGGCTGGTCTCGATGGGCGACGCTCGCAGTCCAGCATGCCTCGCTGCCGCTCTTGTCGGTCCTATCAGAGCCGAGTTCTTCGACTGTTTCACTTCTGAACACATCCTGCGTGGAGCCTGAGCCCGGCTGCAGCGTGCCCAGCTCACCCGCCCACGGCCTCCCGGCGCCGGCCTGGTTTCCCGCCGCACCCGCCGCGGCCTGGCGCACCTTCTCGTCAACCTCTAGGCCCGCCGGCAGTGGTGAAGAAGATAAGGGGCACGTGACTGTGCAGCGCACCGGCGGCGGCGTCTTGCGCAACGCCAAGCAATGGCACAAGCGCACGGGCGGTTGGTCTGGCCCTGACGGCCGGACGCAGCAGCCCAGCCAGTGGCCAGGACGAGAGCGGCCACCGCAGCAGCCCCGCTCCCGGCCACCGTGGGGGCAGCAGCTGCCGGCCCAGCGGCAGGGTCAGGGGCAGCAGCAAAGGCATGGCCAGGGCAAACAACAGCAGCAACAGCAGCAACAGCAGCAACAGCAGCAACAGCAGCAACAGCAGCGGCCGCAGCAGCAGCAACAGCAGCGGCCGCCGGCCGCGCGGCCGGCGCCGGCGCCGCGCGCGGTGGCGCCGCCCAGCAAGCCGCCTCTGCCGGTGCCGTTGCAGACGGCGGTCCGGGCACGGGGCAAGGTCGGCAAGCGCAAGCAGCTGCTGGGCATGCTGACGGGGTGAGCGAGCGGCTGGCGCTGTGGGAGCAGCAGGGCATCCGGGCCGTGCGGGCTCTGTGGCTGTCTGCATGCTGCGCCCCCGCCAACACGACACAGAGCTGATCCACGTGACCCACGTCCGACCACCCTGCAGCGCCCACGCCGCGCTTCAGACGGCACACGGCACGTGGCTGCGGCCGGCGCGAGAGCAGGTGCGAGAGCAGGCGCGAGAGCAGGCGCGAGAGCAGGCGCGAGAGCAGGCGCGAGAGCAGGCGAGCAGGGGGGGCTGCCAGCACTCGCTGTGGCTGACACCCGGCTCCTGAGGCCGCCCGTGCCCCTGGCGTCCGGTTTGCGTTTGGTTACGAAGGGAGCCTGCTGCGCACCTGGCACTGGGAGGGGACCGTGTGACTGGTTGTAGCACAGGACACGGCACGGCGGGTCCACGAATCCCGTGCGCGCGGGTCGCCCCGTAACCCTCGGCAAGCAGGCTTGCCGCGGCCAGGCGGCGCAGTATCATCACAAAAACCCCTGCCATGGACCCCGGTCAATGCGGCGCCCTAAGCCCCGACTTGCGCCTGCCGCCGCCGCTCACCCAACCGCCGACCGCCCACCCACCCACCCACGCAGCAGGCCCACGACGGTGCGGCCTCGCTCCGGCAGCTGCCGGCCGGCGAAGCCTTGCGACAGCTGCTGCCTGCCGCCGCCCCCCCGCAACCCCATCCCCTCCCCAAGAACGGCCTGGATGGCATCCCCACCGACGAGCTGCGCTCCGCACTGCTCGCCATCCACACCGTCGCCTCCTCCCACGGCCTCCGCACGCCGCTGCCGCGCGTGCTGGCGGCGACCGCCGCCGCCGCGACACCGCGTCCGCAGGCCGGGCCGGCGGCGGGGGCGGGGGCGGGGGCGGGGGCGGGGGCTGGCTGGCTGGCGGCGCTTGACCTTAGCCGCGTGGAGCCGGGGGCGGTGGTAGAGGTGGCTGCCATGGTGGCGGCGGACGAGGTGGGAGGGGCGCGTGCGGCAGCTGGGGGACCCTGGCCCTAGCCTGACTCGGCATTGCCCCGAGCTCCGTGCCCACGGCCGCGGCTGCGCTGTGCCTGCGTCGCTGCTCATGCCCGGCCTTGCGGCCCGGCGCCGGCCGGCGGCAGCGCCTGCCCTGCGGGCCAAACCCTGCCGCTGCCGCTGGCGTCTGCGCGCCTGCGCGCCCGCTGCTGTGGCCACGCGCCTCGGTGCCGACCTCGGCGGTCCTGCAAGAGACGCCGGAGCGCACACACGTGTCACTACGACTTGTAACGAACACACGCAGCGCCCTGCCTCGACCAAGGGCGGAGGTCCATGCACACAACGCAACGCAACACGCGAGCGCTTGACAGGGATGCGCGACACACCCCTAACCCCCCCCGGAGCAGGTGGTGGACCTGCGCTTCGTGGACGCGCTGCGGGCCGGCCTGGCGCGGCGCTGGGCGTCGCTGTCGCCGCGCCAGCTGCTGGCGGCGCTGGCGGCGCTGCGGCAGCTGGCCGAGGCGGAGCGGCTGGTGCGGCTGCGGAGGCCGCGCATGCCCGCCTCCCGCCTGCAGCACATGCTGTCGGACGGCGACAAGGCGGTGCGCGCGCTGCTGGGGCTGCTGCGCGAGCAGCAGCAGCAGCAGCAGCACCCCGGCCCTGACCCCCAGCAGCAGCCCCAGCAGCCCCTGCAGTCTCAGCAGGAGCTCGGCTTGGCGGGCGCGTCGCAGCCGCTGGGCAGGCTCCTGCAGTCGCAGCAGCAGCCGCGGCCGCAGCAGCAGCAGCCCGGCGCTGAGCCGCTGCCGCGCGACGCGGCGCTCGTGTTGGCCCGGGCCTACCTGTCGTTTGCGCAGCTCTCGTCCCTGGGCCACGCCGCGGACGGAAAGGCCGGCGCGCGCGCCGAGCTGCTGGACGCAGCGCTGCTGGAGAGCCTGTCGCTGCTGGCCGACCCACGGGACGCCGCGGCGGCGCCGGCCGACGAGCTGGCGCGCCTGGTGGCGGGGCTGGCGGGCCTTGCTGGTCCGGCGGAGGCGGCGTGGCGGATGAGGCCGTATTCGGAGCTGGCTCCACATTTGCTGAGGTGCGGCCGCCTGGGGAAGTACCAGCACCATGGGAGTGATGAGCTAGTTGCATGTGTCTGAGCGACAGCCCGGGGCCGAAGCTGTGAGCGCCCCTTCGTCCCGCTGGAGCGCGACCGCATGGGGACGGGGCTGCTGGTGGTGCTGGGGGACGGGGGTGGGGGTGTGGAGGGACGCGCTTGGTGGGTAGCGCGCTGGCCCGAGCCGGCTGGCGCGGGGGGACAGCCCGTGGCGAGCCTGCCGCGCGGACGGTCGCAGCCCGGTCGGGGTAGCAGGTGCGGCGGGCGTTTGGCAGGTGGCCGCGGTGCCGCGCCAGCGGGTGCAATGCGCCTGTCGACGGTCGCAGCCCGACCCGGGTTGCGGGTGCGGCGGGCGTGAATGAGTGAGAGAAGACGAGGGTGAGAAGGCCCTCATCCCGGTGCCGCAGCAGCGGGTGCCGTCAAGTCTCTTGTGTGCTCAGGACTAGGAACATGCAGTAACATGCTGAGTGTTCACAACTAACATATAGTGAGCACGACATGTTGTGTGTGTTGTGCCGCAGGTGCGCCGCCGCGGTGGCGGAGCGGGCGCGCGAGCTGTCGCGGCCGGCGAGGGAGCTGCTGCGCTGCCAGCCGCCGGGCCACTGGGTGCTGCCACCGGACTGGGACGCCAGGCTGCGTGCGGCGGCGGCGGGCGAGGCCGCCTGAGCAGCGGGCGTGGTTTGCCGCCATGGGGCCTGGGCGGGGAGGGGCGGGGCTGGGCTGGGCTGGGCTGGCAGGGGCTGGGCGAGCGGCGGCTCGTGCAGGGGTCCCTAGCTTGGCTGCAGGGGCCCGGCGTGGCGTGAGGCGGCCGGCGCTATGCATGATGTCGGCTTTTCGGGAGTGTGGGGTCTGACTGCTCCGCCGCAGCGAGCGCACAAGCCCGCCTGCCAGCAACGGATGCCGCGCTCGTGTTCGGCCGTAGACCCTGGCCGGTGTCCTACTGTGGCGGCCGCGCTTGGGGTCCTTCCGCCGCTGCTGCTCGCATTGCTGGTTGCCACTACAATTGCCTAAACCCCTAACGCCCACGTCGGAGAGTCGGGTGTACCCTGTTCATTCACGCTCCAACAAAAAGGCCGCGCTTGCCGCGATTCGTGGATCGCATGTCCGCGATTCGTGGATCGCGTAGCGCAAATGTATGCTCTGTGGTGCTGAGCGATGCCGCCTGCAGCCGCTGATCGTTGGTGGGTGCGTGGTGCGGGGCCTCGAATCGGGTACGGTAGTGCAGAGGATTAAGGGCCTCCGCCAGCAAGCCGCTAGCTACAGCGGGCCGTAGCGGGCAGGCCGGGGAAGCCGGTGGCAGGCGTTGAATCCCGCGCCCTCCACGCGCTTCCACATGCTATGATGTATGTTTATACAAGTGTCGAACGCTTGAAACGTTGGTTTGAGGGCCGAGCACAGGAAACGTTAGGTTGCGGCTCGCGGAAACCTCCCCAGCTGCGAATGGGTGCATGGCTCGCCCCTAAAAGAGGCCACCCAGACCAGACACAGACAGTCGGTCATTGTGCGGTTGTCGCCGGGGATATTTTGGGCGCGGAAACCTGGTTTCGGTATCTGGCTTATTAGATGTCCTGTTCCTTATAGATAAGTAGAAAGTTGCGCTGACGGCCTCGCGTGCTTCGCCGCTGCTGTAATCAGGCTGCATGTGGCCGCGTAACAGTTCGTGATGACTGGGAGCCTGTATAGTACGGCATTCGCACTACACTTCAGCGCCCGGAACGGCCCAGAGCCCAACGCGCGGCGTCCGTTGATAACTACGGCCCCACCGCCCTCTGTGGATACACTTCTATACTGAATAGTGAGGGGCAGCAGCAGCTATAGGTGCCTACTCCAGTTCGTCGTTCGGTGTTCCCACGGTGGTGCCACACCCGCGTCTGCTGTTGTAGCTGCTTTTTACTGGCGTTTCCTCGGTGCCGTTTCACGGCGAAGCGCGTTGGCAAAGAGAGGGCCTTGAAAGCAAATATAAGAGTGCCGCGTCGGCAGTGTTGCCATTCTACCAAACAACTCTCCTCTACAAACGACCAGAAGACGCGGCCAGGCAGGGGCTCTGCTCCGGTTTGCGGCTTGCCACCTTCAAGTCGGCCGAGTTCGGCAACTCCACCCTGCGCGGCAATCGCGATACTATCATCAGCCGCTGGTGGCAATCTGCATGGAACAAGCGTCAGGTCGAGGCACGTCGGATACAACGGCCAGTGGGCCCTACGGCCTCCGGGCCATGTCGCTTACTGATAGCAACGAGCGACAAGGACTTGGGAGGCAACTCTGGCCTGCGTCACCGGCATTGCAGGTGATCGCGCAGGTGGCTGTGACACAGTGACGAACGAGTGCGGCTGTGCCGCATGCAACCCATCCACCACATCAACAACGCTCTCTGCAATGCGCAGGCGCTGCACATGCCAGTGGCACCGCTCATAGACAGCCCAGGTGCGTGGGATCTGCCGGGAATGGGGGTGACGGCGCGCAGCTCCGCGTGCCGAGCGCAAAACCAAGGCATGCGAGCGATCATGGCGCCACCGCGCCAGCGCTCGCGGCCGCATCGGCGTCCGCGTCCCACTATGCTACGTCCCGGCTCTGGCCTTCTACAAACTTACCGCCGTGCCCCAACCACGCTCAACCTTGCGTTTGAAACCGCAGTCGACGCGTACGGAAGCCCCTCGCGCGACGACTGCGGCTGCTGCTGCTGCACGCGCGGCTGCACCGAGGAGATCGTGCTGCTGCCCGGGGCCGGATGCTTGGGCGATGGCATGGTAGGCAAGCAGCAAGGGACAGGGCTAGGGATGATAGGCAGGCAGCAAGCCGCAGGGCTAGGGATGGACTTCTACACATAACGGATAATAACTGCTGTGTGACGTGCTGAATAACCTACATGGCAATGCAGTCTAGGCAGGGGCCCTGCGGTTCCGCGGCGCCATCGGCCGCGCCGCTGGGCCACGCCGCGGGTTGCTGCATGGCGGTTGGCTGCGGTGCAGCGGCCAGGGCTGGGCCGCCGAGCCCGCCCGGCGCAACCCCACCACCTCACCCTGC
>BDDC01000004.1:0-125600 GCA_001662425.1 Chlamydomonas sphaeroides
CTCCCTCCTCCCTCCTCCCTCCTCCCTCCTCCCTCCCTCTCCCCTCTCACCGTCAGTCGGCCGCCTGCGGCTGACAAACGAGTTCAACACGCTCATCATCTCGCCCTACGAGGGCCGACTTGAGGTGCGGCCGCCGCTACACCTGTGTCACTGCATCGTTCACTGGGCGTGTGGCGCGGCAGCGCCTGTTTAGTCATGCTCGGGCGCTTGGCTCGTGGCGTCCGGGACGGCTGGCGGCGGCCGGGGCCGGGATGTCGCACCCGTTTGCATCTGTAACACAACCGCATGTGAAGTGACACATGCCTGACGCGTTCTTGGTATATACAGAAAGCCGCTCCTGGCGTGCCTTGCGGTGCCGCCACCTGGCCTGTCATGGACCCGCCTCGGCCCCCCATGCCACAACGCCCTTCCACACGCTGCTGCCAATGCATGCGCCCTGCCACATACCACACTCCTCGCTCCGTTCCCATTCAGGTTGACACCACCGGCAGCGGCGCCTGGCGCACCGTGTGCAGGTGGGGTGCGGCCGTTGGGCTTACGGGGGGCGGCGGCGGGCAGCGGCAGTACGTCGCATACATAGGCCCATACCGCGGCCATGGACAGGTGGCACGTCAGATTCTGTCGTTGGGGCCAGTTTGGGGGCGCCGCGGCAGCGGGCCACGCAACACGGCGCACCTCGCGCCATCTTCACAAACATGGCTCCTCGCAACCTGGCGCCCCTTGCTCGTGGCATGCCGTCACGTGTTCGTTCGTGTGACGGACGCCTCGCCTCATCGTCGCATGCCCCATGCATGCATCTCCCCTTCCGCCGGCAGCGACAACTTCGGTGCAATGGACGCGCTGGTGGTGTGCCGCCAGGTGAGGGCAGTCCCCAGGCAATTCCAAACATATGTAGCCGCCGTTCCGGGTTTGCTGGTGGCCATGCTTCATACAATGGGCCAGATTGCACTGGCAGGGAGCGGGGACACACAACGCCGGCGACGACAAGGCAGCAGCAGGGGACCCCGCGCGCGCCGGCAGCTTGCATCATCGGCCCCAACACACGCCGCCCGACAACACATGCGTGCCCTTGCCCGCCTCCCGCATGCAGCTCGGCCGCCCCACGGGTCGCACCCTTGTGGTGCGCCGCGCCTGGCGCCGATACAAGGTACGACGATTGTAATGTCTGTAGCGGTACAGCTCGCCAGAAACACAGTCCCGCCCGCTCTACCCAGCGGCGGTGCGGCGATGCGACAGCTACCGGACACTTTGTTGCCACGTGGCGAGGAACCCCTGCCAGCGAGCATCGAGCGCCCCCCTCCTGACACCCGCCGCCGCCGCCGGCTCTCCGTCAGCCGTCCGCCACTGCTGCCTTTGTTACCTCTCTCCTCCCTCGCCGCCTGGCCCCACCTCCCCACCGCCGCTCATCGCCGCAGGTCGGGCCCTGGTCCCTGGCTTCCTCCACCACCGAAGACCCCACCTGGCTCGACACAGACATCGAGGTGTCGCCCTACAACAACATTGCCTGCAATGGCAGCGAGCCCACCCTGCTGGCCTGCCCCAGGGCGTCCCCCGACACGGCCGTCGGCTGCAGTCGCTTCCAAGCCGTGGGCGTGCGCTGTCTCGAGCGTGAGCACCGCCGCCAAACCGAGCCGCCCAGCGGGGTGCCTCATTGCAAACCGATGATACTGCAATTGATGACTCTGCACGATGATTCAGCGTGCCCTACTTTGACGCGCCTCGCCCTCCTTCCCCCTTCCTGTTGCCGCAGCAAACTTTGCGCTCCGGCTCATGAGCGGCAGTAACGACACCACCGCCGCGGCCCAGGGCCGCGTGGAGGTGTTCCTGGGCGGCATGTGTGTGGCAGCCGCGTGTGCAGAGCGATAGGGTTCATGGTGGCTCGCTCGGGGCAGCGCGCACATGGTTGTGGCTCAAGCACGCACGGCCCAGTAACCGAGGCCGCCTCTCGCATGAATCTAGCAGGCCAGAGAACTCACTGCATAGGTCCCTTGCGCGCTCTCTCCCTCATCCCCGCAGGTACGGCGCTATCGGCAGCCTTGGCTTCTCCACCAACGAGGCCAAGGTAGGGTAGGGCAGGAGCGTCAGAGCGTACAGCCGTTGTGCAGTTTGTCCGCGATTGTGAGGTGGCGTGTGCTGAGCGCATCTGAGCCGGACCCTGAGCCGTGCATCGCAAGGTCTCCGGAGCGCCTGCCCACAGCAGCGGTAGCGGGGCGAGCAAGGTCAGCGGCATCGCACCCCCATCATCGGCGCGGTGTCGGGCGCAGCCCCCGCCCTGCCAGCGTCGTGTGATGTTGGCCCCGCCGCCCTCGCTGCCCCAGGTGGTGTGTCGCCAGCTGGGAAAGCCCACCTCGGGTGAGGAGCCGGACCTCCAGAGGCGGACCGTGTACATGTAGACAGCGGGACCGATGCTCGGTAGCTCCACAAAGGGGCGGACTGGGGCCGGGCCCGCTCCCAATGGTGTTTTGTAGGCGGCAACATGAGGCCGCAAGCCACGCGATCCGCAGGGCCTTCCGCCGTTCCGTTACTTGCTGCCTACAAAGCAACCCCCGCCGGCATGCCCGCAGGCGCCGTGGCGCTGGTGTCGTCCAACCACACCTTCGGCCAGGGCTTGAAGCTCGCGCTGCCGCGGCTCATCACGCGCCTGCGCTGCAACGGCACAGAGACGTGAGTCGCTGAGTCCTGAGGGCCACCGGGCGGTGACCCCGGTTTGGGACCCCATGCTTGCGCGTGCGCGGTGGTGGGGGCTGAAGGGGCGGCAGGCGGCTGGGCGGGAGCGTGCGTGGCGTGAGAGCGAGCTGCGGCGAGGCAATGGGCTGTGGCGGGCTGTTCGCCTGCCCGATGCCCGCCCTCCCTCCCTCCCTCGCGCGCGCCGTCCCGCGCGCATCGCAGCACCATTGCGAGCTGCACCAGAGACTCCAAGCCCGCGGCGTCTGACGACAAGGTGGTCAACGTGGCGGTGCAGTGCTTTGAGGCGGCCTTCAGCGTGCGGCTGCAGGACGGACCGCACCCGGCGGCTGGGCGGCTGGGTGAGCAGGTTATCACGCCACGGGGCGCGCGGCGGTATGCGCGCGCATGTGTGGCAAGGCCGCCGGGCGCCGGTACTCGTGGTTATGACTCCTACCTACCTAGGATGAGTCTCGTGGGTGTTTAGGTGGCACATGCCTGCTTAACGGCAGCCTTGTGGCGGCAGCAGATCGAACGCTGAAAAGAACGAAAGGCCATCCACCCATGCCGCGCGGACCTCCTATCCCGCCTTGCAGAGGTGACCATCAACGGCGTCCGCGGGGCCGTGTGCACCGATGACTTCACAATGGTGCGTGGGGCGAGGTCAGGGGGACGGCATGAGGCGCGGATGTGGCCTTTGAATGGCGTTCGTTTGGCGTGGAGGAGCGCTGTGCTTGACATCCATGCCACCGTGCGTGGGCCAGCGGTCGCTGCCCTTGCAAGTAAAGTCAGCTCCAACCTGGTTGCCCGCTGCCTCCGCCGCCCCCAGGCCAACGTGATGGTAGTTTGCAGGCAGCTGGGGGTGCCCACGCTGCCGGAGCGGGGTGCGTACGGTGTTGGCGTTGATATCATTTCAGCATAGAATATCGATATTCAGTAACGTAGCCACCTCTGGCTACCATAATATCAATGGTATTTTGTTCTTTATTATGACATCCAACGAGTGGTAAGTAAGGCGCGTATGGCAGCTGACGCAGGCGGCGACCCCGCAGACCTCCCTATGCTGACTGTGAACCGCTTGCTGTACTGAACGCTATGTGTCCCCCCAAAATCTCTACCCATTTCATACCCCACGCACACCTCGTCTTCACCCGCCAGCAAAGCCTGCGCAACGCCCCGCCTGCCCCCCAGGCCCAAGCTGGACCAACACCACCGTACCCGCCGGCCAGTCCCTCCTCATGGCATCGCTCAAGTGCGCCGGAGGGGAGGGCACGGTGGCCGACTGCCAGCGCTCCACCTCGCCGCCCTTCCCGGCCGCCTGCACCTCCGCCTCCGCCGCCGTCTACGTCTCGTGCTTCAACCACACGCCCATCGCGCGCACCTTCGACTCGCGGCCGCTTTGCGGCGACCCCTGGCTCTCCGGTGCCAGCGTGCGGCCAGACAACGGAAGCAGGTAATAAGGGTCATGCAGCAGGATTCGGCTACATGATTGCGAATGAAGTACCGCAATGGCTGGGGTGCGTGTGGGTCTAGTGGGTCCATGTCTGGCCTTGCCCAAACGCTCCCTCGACCTGCCCGCCATCCTCCCCCACGCAGCACCATGCTGGTCGGACGCATCGCCAGCCTCACGCCAGGCGACTCTGCACAGGTCTGTTGGGCCATGTGGCGGGGTGGGTGGCTGGGGCGCGGACGTGCCGGCCTGACGTGACACATGTACTGCAACAGCAGCGAAAGCAACCATCAAGCAAGTCGATGCCCTTACTTCTTCACGCTTGCACCCTCACCACCCCCCTGCTGTCCAGGACGTGCTGCTGGTGTTGCACCGGCCCGACGGCGCCCTGGTGGGCCACGTGGCGTTTGGGCTCTCGGCCAGCAGCGCCTTTGAGAGCGACGCAGCCATCACCTTTGGCAACAGCGTGGAGCGGCCGCAGGCGCTGCTGCTGGCGGTGAGGCCTGCGGTGCAATGGGGAATGGGCGCAAGGCGCACTGGGGCATGAGATAGAGGGGACTGAACAGTGCGCTCATGCGACATGCTCCCGTGTCCACCCTGTCGACATGAGGCACCCTGTGCCCTTGCCCGTGTGCCCATGCCCTTGCGCGCCCACCTCGCTGCCCACACACAGGACACGGACGGCAACGGCCGCGACGACCTGGTGGTCCTGTACCCCCAGGCCATCATGGTAGGAAGCTCAGCATGTCCCATGTGTTGAGGTGCTGGGGAGGAGCCGGGGGAAGCACCATGGGGCGCGCCGCCGTGCCCACACCCATCCCAGACACATGGCCTGCCCTGCCCGGTGGCGCTCTCCACCGCCTGTTCAGGTGTCGTCATCCAGCGGCTACGACTCGTTTGCGCCGCTGACCACCTGGCTGGACCTGTCGGCCGCCCCCACCGAGGCCCACATCGACACCACCAACACCACCGCCCGGGTGCACATGTTCATCGACGTCACGGGCGACGGAGCGGCGGACATGGTGCGGAACCCGTCCTGGCTGCCGTGGGGGACTGGAGGAGGAGGGCCGAGGCGCCCAAGTGGACCGGAGTGCCAAGCAAGGGAGCGTTGGTCGGGAGCGGGTAAAGTCGGCGACCACGCCCTGTGCTCCCGTCTGCCCCGCCTCGTGCAGGTCTTCTTCGACTCGGTGCAGCTGAAGCTGGCCTACTACCCGAGTGACGGCACGGGAGCATTCCTAGACGGTGCGGCGCTGATGGGGATCAGCGTAAGACTGGGCGGTGTGGTGTGGTGTGTTCTCCGAATGGCGTATCCCGATCCGGGGCGGTGCGCGGTCCGCTGGCCGAGCGGGGCGGCACGCGGCCCAAGGTGGAGCGTTCCTCATTATGATCCCCACAATGACACGCGCTTACACTGGTGCTGTGCAGACACCGATGGCGACGGCATCACATGGCTCGAGCTGACCAGTGCCGTGCAGGGCGCCAGGTGGGCTGGGGTTGTCTGGAGGGTTAGGCCTGCAGCTGGGCCAGAAGGCGTCCCGATGCATGGGGCTGGACCAATGGTCGCAACAGCATGGGCGGGGCCTCTAACTGGCAAGTGCCCAGCATGTCTTGAACGGAATGTACGACATGTCATGCATGCTTCCATGGAGGACAGCATCATGCTGAGCGTCCGTATCTACTTCCTCGATCCCTCCCACCTCCCTCCCAGGTGCGCCTCCCTAGGCGAGGACTGCTTCCTGCTGGCCTTTGACGTCAACGCCGACGGCCTCAGCGACGTAGTGCTGGTGGGTGGTGATGGATAGTGGCAGTTTATACTGAGCCCTGGTGTCTGTCGCTCTGATCACCAAGCCGTGCGCGCGCCCGCTATCTAACGCTTGTGTCCAACGCCCGACACCTGGCCTCACTCCTTCTCACCTGCAGCCGCCGCCCTCGCCCATCGCCCCATCCGTCCCCGCCCCCAGCTCTACCTGGACCGCATCACTGCCGGGTCCGAGGAGTTCCAGACGCTGGTGGCACTGTCGCCGCCCGCGCCCCTGGACTGGTACATGGCCGCCCCCGCCACCTTCCCCCGGGGCGCGTGCATCTCGGCAACCGAGGTGCGAGGGGGAGCGAGTGGTGCGGGGGGTGGAACCAGCCACATTCCTTTGTTCACGTCGCCCCTGTTCATTCTATGTTGTTCCGAGCCCTCCTTCCCTCCCATCCTCCCGCCCCTCCAGGTGCTCCTGGCCAACTTTGTGGGCCCCCAGGGCTCCTCCGACGGCTCCGTGCCCGGCAGCGCTGTGCCCCAGGTGGCCTGCGCCTCCTCCCACGACCAGCGCCTGTATGTGGCGGGGCTGGGCGTGTGGGGTGCCATGCCCGGCCCACCCGCCTCCTGGGTGTCGGCGGCGGACGTCAACCTGGACGGCCGCGCAGACCTGGTGGTACTTACGGCGGTGAGCGGAATACAAGACGGACAAGGGCCTTGCATGCACACCTTGCTGTCGTCGCTCGCTGCCATGTCCGCCTCACGTGCGGTCACTTTCGCCTCCCCGCTTCCGTCCTCGGTTCGGCCTCCCTCTCCCAGGCTGGATCCTACTACCTGCTGTCCAGCGGCTCGGCCTTCAGCGCGCCCTTCAGCTCGGCGCAGTACGACTCGCCCTCGTCTGTGTCCATGCCCGCTGCCAACGTGCGGGACCTGGGCGAGACGGAAATGAGTGAGCGGGGGCGCGAGGGAGGCTGCGGTCCGGGCACGGTGGGGAAGGCGGGCGCGAGTGAGCTGGAGGCGGGCGGGGGTGCAAGCGGTTGGGCATAGCAGTCCAACAGGCCGGTGGCAGCAAGCAAGCAAGGCGAGAGCTACACGGCTCGACCGCTGCCCCAGCGACCCACCTCATCACCTGCCTTTCGGTGCCCCCGCCCTCTGCTGCCCCTCCGCAGCCTCGGCCGAGGTGGTGGCCAGCGCCGATGTGGTGCAGGTGGGGTTGACTACTGCGACCCAAGTGTGTACCCACCCAGCGCACAACGCCAGCATAGCAAGCAACAACATCCAAGTAACCCGCCGCATAACCCGTCGCCATGCAGGCCGCGCCGCTGGAGCTGCGCTGTGGGCCGCCAGCACGCACGCTGGCGTTTGTCAGCAACCGCCGCCTGGACCCCTCGGCCGAGTGCCGGGGGGCCGCGGCGGACGATGACGACGATGGCGCCGCCGGCGCGGCCAGACGCGCTGTGGAGGCAGGCGCCACACACATCGTGCTGGCTGTGCTTGTGGTCTCAGAGGACGGCAGCGGAGTGGCCTTCCGCACTGAGGCGGACCGGCTGGCGGCCGCGAACCTGGCAGAGGAGCTGCGAGCCATCAACCCGCGTGTGCGGCTGATGCTTTCGGTCGGCAACGAGGGCGGCGACGACGGCTTCGTAGCCACCCTGCTCAGCGAGCAGGCGCGCGACTTGTTCGCGCTGAGCGTTGCTACGACGGCCAAGGAGTACGACGTCAACGGCGTGGAGCTGTCGTGGCCGGGCCTGCCGGAGGAGATGGTGAGTAGCATAGCTAGAGGAGCACTGGCGCGTCCTGGCTACCGCTGCCTGCTACGCGAGGGATGTAGCTCAAGTGCTGAGGCCTGTCATTACTGCCACCCAACATAACCTTCCCGTCCCCCAAACCCCGCAGATCGTGGCCTTCGTGGAGCTGCTGCAGACCTGTGCGGCGCTGCTGGCCGCCACGGGCCGCTCCCTGTCGCTGGCCGTGTTCCCCAGTGAGCCCTACCTGGCCATGCCCTGGACCACGCTGGACTTCCTGCTCATGTTTAACTTCCGGGTGCGTGGGGTTTGCGCCACAGCTTTTAGATGTCGCATACTAGGAGTCGTGCACGTGGCGGGTGAGGCGTTGTCCGCACAGCTGCGCTGCATCGCCCGCTGTCGCGTGACCGATGTCGCGTGGCGAGATAGCGTGCGTCGTGCAAC
The DNA here is from genome assembly GCA_001662425.1 of Chlamydomonas sphaeroides. Lineage (NCBI taxonomy): Eukaryota > Viridiplantae > Chlorophyta > Chlorophyceae > Chlamydomonadales > Chlamydomonadaceae > Chlamydomonas > Chlamydomonas sphaeroides. Next base: position 8,048 of record BDDC01000004.1, read on the forward strand.
CCATCACACCCCCATGAGGCCAGGCGTTTGACTACACGGGGGACGAGGTGCTGGGCGCGGCGCCCTACGTGGAGGCCCCTCTGTACGACTGCCGCGAGGAGACCGGCCTCAGCATCAACACCATCGTAGATGCGGTGAGGGGAGAAAAGGAGGACGGACGCACGGGCAGAGGAGTGAGGCAGAAAGCGGCCTCGGACATGGAGGCCATTTGGACCAAGCAACCGGCCTCCACCAGGCAGCGCGCGAGCTTGATGTCCGGCCTCGCGAGTCTTTCCCATCCCCTGCCTGTGTACTCCCGCCGCCCGGCACCCATCAGCTCGTCGGCGGCGGCCTGCCCCCTCAGCGGCTGACGCTGGTGGTGTCGTCCCTGGGTCGGTCCTACCTGCTAGACCACGACGGCTTCGTGGCGGGCCCCGGCAGCGCGGGGCCCTGCGCGGGCCGCGAGGGGCTGCTTGACCGCGCCGAGCTGCGGCAGCTGGTGGCGCCAAGCAGCGCCCGGCTGCACGCAGAGGTGCGGTTGGGGGTGGACAGAGGGCGGGTAGGGAGGCCTGCGCAATGAGGCCTTGCCTTGCGCTAGCAGTCAAAGCCTTTGATCCCATGTTTGTCCCCACCGCCTTTTGTTACACGACCTGCCAGGCACACGCGCTGTCCGCCCACTACGGCTTGCGGCAGTGGGTGCACTACGACAGCCCACACACCGTAGCCGGCAAGGTGCGAGCAGGAGTAAACTGTGGGAGGACATCATGCATTGTGGCAGCCTCAAACGGGCTTGCCGTTTCCCAAGTCCTTCCGTACATACACACGTGTGCAATGCAGCTTGACAACCTGTGCTGCCATCACATCGGGCCATTACGTGCAGGTCTGCTTCGCCCGGCGGCACTGCCTCGGTGGTCTGGGGCTGTGGGACGTTGACAGCGACTCGTTCGGAGAGCTGCTAGGGGCGCTGACGGCCGAGGCGCACGGAGACCCCGCGTTGTGTGCCAACAGCCGGCCGCCCACGTGCGGGGCAGGTGCGGCAGCAATGTAGAGGGCGGAGGGGCGCGTGGGTGCCACGCACGCTTCCCTGAATGGACTTGCTCGGTCGTGATCAGCCAGCTCCATCCTCTGGCTGGGGTCCTAGCATCCCTGCCGCCCTGCCGCCCCGTACGTCCGCCCCCGCAGCCAGCGCCATGGGCAGCAGCTCGCTGGCCGCGCCTCAGCTGGTGGCGAGTCTGGAGGGGCACGAGTTCTTGCTGTACCAGGTGCGGTAAAGCGATAGATGTGATGTGTGTGGTGTAGGAGTGTGTGCACCTGCAGTAAGCAGGGCCGCATCTAGGTCAATGATGAAACCATGTCATGCTGCGCTCTCGTGCATGCGTGGGTTGCGAGCGTGCGGGGGGCATGCCTGAGCAGACAAATCCGACCGAGCTGGGTCCATCCATGGAAAGCGCCCAGCTCGCCGAGGATCATCGAGGACATGATGCAGGCAGGGCAGATGCTCAAGAACGACGTTGTGGGCCCGGCGCCCATGACTTTGTGCCGCTACGTTGGTCCACCGCAGGTCCGCAAGTCATGGGACCAAGCCCAAGAGCACTGCGTGGTGGGTGCCTCGCGGTTGATGCGTCATCGTGAACGTACATGTGTAGGAGAGCAAGGGGTCGCGCGTATCGGGACAGCCACCGAGTGCGCTGCTGCTGTGCTCGCGCCGGGCTCTCCACACGCAAGCTTGTCGGTCGTACATGCTGCCCTTCTCAGGACGCGGGCGGCAACCTGGCGTCACTCTCAAGCGGCAGCGAGGCGGCTGTGGTGTACTCCATGCTGTCGGCCTGGGCTGGAGGCGGCGGCCTGGGACCCGAGGACCTGTACCGGGTCAGAGCGGGGATGGTCCGGGTGCCATTAGTGCCATGGATCGTGTTTTGGGGGCCATGCGGTGCGTGCATCGCATACTTACGAACGCTCACACGCCATAGGCATGCGTGCGTAACGGGGAACAGGCCGCCGAGCGATGGCTGCATGTTGCACCTTCATTTCTTTCTTTGCATACATCTCTCTCTTTTCCGATTCTTCAAGTCCTTCGTTCACGCCCGCAGGCGCGTGATCTGTTTGTGTGGCTTGGCGCCACCGATACGGCCGCCGAGGGGCGCTTCGTGTGGGCTGGCGACGGCGGGGATGTGGTGTTCAGCGCCTGGGCGCCAGGCCAGCCGGACAGCAGGTGGGGATGGCTGCTGGGAGGGATGGCGAGGGAGCGAAACGGGCATGCTTGAGATTGATGGGGAAGATAGAGTAATGGCCGTTTGAGGTAAATTCTGGGCATACCTGTGCTGCAGGTTCGGCGGCGAGGACTGCGTTGCTGCTCGAGTGGAACTGGCTGGCAGGGACGGCGCGGGCCTGAGGTCCATTGTGTCTACAGCGGCGGAGTGGTACGACCTCGGATGTGAGTCGGGCTCGTCGAGAGAGCGAGCAGCCAGTGTTGGCCATGCGGTCCCTCCGTCGTCGTCGGCGGCGGCATGGGCGGGGCTCGGGATTGCTCGGCATACAGGCGAAGAGGCCACTACCGGCCCATGCGTACTGCTGGCGTACTAACCGCCGGTGTGTGATCGTGCTCTGCAGGCACGGTGGCGCTGCCCTTTGTTTGTAAGCGTGAGAGAACAGCAGGGAGCATCGGGTTCGGCACGGATGGAGGCACATGCCTCATGCATACCTAACCGTCCGTGGTTGTTGTACTTACTCGAACCCCAGGCACCCGCGCCGGCCGGGCCAATGGCATGCCGGAGCCTCTTCGCTCGCCGCTGCCCACTGCCACCCTGCTGACCTTTCCGCTCGACGAGCTGGGCAGCCAGGTACGGGTGCGGTGGCAGGGCAGGGCGGAGGGTAGGGCAGGGCGGCAGGACAGAAGGCAGGGGAGGGCAGGACGGAGGGCAAAACACGGCAGCGCGGGGGGCTGACGAGGGATGCTCGCTTGCTTGCAAGCAACGTGCACTGATCAGTCCAACCAGGCCCACGCGACATGGTTTTTGTTTTCCGGCGTCATTCGACTCCTCTGTCTGGCCCTGCGTCGCTTGCAGGCCCGTGTGACGCACGCGCAAGCGCAGACGCTATGCCGCATGAACGGGGTGAGTGTCCATGCAGCCGTACTCGCGCATGCCGGCGACAGCGTTACCTGCGTGCGGCACCTCGCCCTGACCGCCCCCTCGCCTCTCTCCCTCCCCCTCGCCCGCCCCCCTCCAACGAACCCAATCGGTGGCATCCATCACGGGCCCAGGCCGAGCTGCCCTCCCTGACCGACCCCTACCTTGCCTCGGCTCTGGTCCGAGGGGACATCGCCGACCTGCCGCCCGTCTACTGGCTGGGACTCAAGGCATACGGTGATGGGCAGGTGCGGGCCCAAGCGGGAGCGCAACGACGAACACGAACTAGCTCTTCTGCTGCAGAAACCGCACGCCCTCGCTGCTGCCTCCTTCAGGCCTTTTGGACGGATGGAAGCGCCACCCCGGAGAGCCCGCTGGCCTCTTGGACCGCCTCCGACTTTGGAGCTGCGGCCTGCGGTCTGTTGGTCGCGGGCAACGGGACGCGGCTGAACCTCGAGGTGCGGTGCGGCGGGATGGCGGGGTGGTTATTACGATGCGGGCGTCCGACAGGTAGCATGGAAACACGGTTTGCATGGTTGAACGAAATGCGTCATAGGCATATGCGACCCCAACACGGCAGTTGCCGTGAGCCAATCTTGCGCCTCACCGCACTCTCCACACCCTACCTGCGCTAAAAGGCGCTCTGCTTTTCCGCAACCCTCCGTCGCGGCTCCTTCCCCACCCCATGTCCGCCCCGCAGCACGGCCTGCTCATCGGCTACTGGAACACTTCGGTTTCCTCTACCACCGAGGCAGACGTCCTGGCGCCGCCGCCCCCGCCGCCCAGTCCTCTGCCGGAGCCGCCCAGCCCCGTCCCGCCCAACCCTTCGCGGCCGCCACCCAGCCCACCGCCGCGCAACAACACGCCCTTTCCCCCGTGGCCGCCGTCCCTGCCGGACGCGCCCGACACTCCTACGCCCCCGGACGCGCCCTTCTATAGCCCGCCGCCGCCCTCGCCCCCGCCGCCCTCCTACCTGGCGCCCGGAGTCTACAGCAGCTACTGCGGAGAGCGGCTGCCCGTGGTGTGCGTGACGGGTGCGTGTCTGGCGTGGCTGGATGGCTCCACCTGCACCTACGTAGTCGCAGCACCGATAGTGCGTGCTGGACTTGATTATCCATTGCATCCACTGCTTGCACGCCGCCTCGCTGCACTCATTCTCGCCTTGGTCTGGCTCCGCAGACGCCCCGGCCGTGAGCCTGGACCCAGGCTTCTTCTGCTTGCAGCGCCCCAGGTGCGGCTGGCGCGCGGCTGCGAGCGCTCTAGCTTGCTTGTCGGACCTGGTCAACAGACCACGGTCTTGCTCCGCTGCAAGCCACCGTATGCCCCTACATCCTCCTCTGCCCCCAGTGGCCACGCCTTCATGGTTCCCGGCCTGCTGCTGCCAGGGCCCGATAACCCCCGCCCCGTCGCCTCGGAGCGCCCGTGCGCGGCGGCCTGCGTTGCTGAGGCGGCCTGCGTCTACTACGCCTATGTGCCGGGCTGGGTGCCGCCGGGCGCTGCCGCTGGCGCGGCCTTCACGGCGTGCTTCCTCATGGGCCAGCCGTGGCCGTCGGGGCAGGACGCTGCCTCCGCTTTCTCGCCGCTGCAGACGTGGCAAGTGGAGTCGCAGGCAGTCCGCACCTGCTTCCGAAGCGGTGCCATGTTCGCGTCCGGGGCCCGCCCGCTGCCTCCCACCATCTCAGAAGACAGGACAGCGCTGGTGCCCTCTGTGCCGCCGCGGCCTCCCCCTCTCGTGCTGAGTCCCGTGTTTGGATGGCCCTCGCCGGCCTTACCGTCGCAACCCGCCGGCTCGCCGCAGCCCTTCCGCCTGGCCTGCCGCCGCGACTCGCCCTCACCGCTGCTGGGAGCTCTGACCCTGCTGGTGTCGCAAGCCAGCGGCGCCATCGCCGATGTGGGCGCTGCCTGCAGCGGGCTGTGGCCTGGAGCGGAGCAGCGGGTGTGGGGCTCTCGGCCGCCGGACGCAAACAGCACATCCCTGCTGGTGGCGGATTGCGTGTACCAGGGCGTCCGGGCCCTGGCCGGCGCGTACGACGGAGCCGGCATCTGCTCGGTGCGTCTTGATGTGAAGTGGGAAGGGCGGGAATGAGAGGGGGGTTGGCCACAGGTACATTCAATGGGATCCGCTTCCATTTCCATTTCCATTTCCGCTGTACGGGGTCGAGGCAGTCGAGACAGCGACACGCGCACGATGTTATGTGCGAGACTCACGTCATGCTTCATTGGCGCCTGTATGAATGGAATCGAAGCGACGTGCCCGCTACCCCACCATGCGCCCGCCTGCCCCACATCGCAGCTTACCATCACGTGCGCCAACGACGTGGCTCTGCCGTTGGAGCCGTCCGGCCGCGTCTGCAACACGATCGGCACCTTCCACTTTGACTGCCCTCCCGGCATGCTGGCCGCAGCGCTGCTGGGAACCGGCATGCCTTCCGGGGTCGGCCGGCTCGCCACCGTGCAATTAGCGTGCACGCAACGACCCAGCGACGACGCCCCGCCGCCGCCACCGCCGCCACCCCCTCCCTCGCCGCCGCCGTCGCCACCACCGGCGCCTCCCACATCTCCAAGGGCTCCGCCCTCTCCCTGGCCGCCGCGGCCTTCTCCCAGCCCCATGCCACCGCGCCAGCCTCCCTCTCCCAGGCCCTCGCCGCGACCACCCCCGTCGCCACGTCCCCCTCCGCCTCAGCCTCCCTCGCCCCCAAAGCCCCCCTCCCCGCGTCGGCCACCATCGCCTCCCAAGCCACCGTAAGTTTGGGTTGACGTCGTTGGGTCGCACTGGGTACCACTTGCTAGATTGTGAGCGCCGACTTGCTTCTTGCGTAGCAACGATTACTACATTTGCGCCACTCCTGCCTGCCTTACTGCTGCCCCGGACAGGTCTCCCCCCAAGCCATTGCCGCCCTCACCGCCCCCCAAGCCCCCCAGCCCACCTCCGCCAAGCGCACGCCGCCGCGCTCTGCTACAGGCGGCGAGCCCCAAGCCCCCCAGCCCACCGTCACCCAAGCCACCGCGGCCTCCGCAGCCGGTCCCTCCGTCACCTGTTCCTCTTCCCGCTCCCAGCCCACCCCCTCCCATGCCACCCGCGCCGCTGCCTCCAAGCCCCAGCCCCAGTACCCCTCCGTCCCCTCCCAGCCCAGCACCTCCTCCGGCGCCGCCTTCACCCCCGCCGGCGCCTCCGCCCAGACCTTCCCCTCCTCCAAGCCCTCCACCCAGCCCCTCGCCGCCCTCGCCGCCCCCTGCGCCGCCGGCGCCCCCTCGCCACCCGCCACTGCCGCCCATCACGCCGCCTCCCAACCCGCCGCCCCCGCCGCCGCCGAGCCCTCCGCCGCCGCCTCTGCCCGTCACGATGGGCGCAGGTGGGAATGGCTGGTGCTGCAAGCCTGCATGCTGCAGCCTTGCTGCAACCGTCCAGCGTCCTCCCTGATGCGCTGCCTGAGCCACACCCACGCACCCTGCTACACCCTCGCACCGCTCGCAGCCGCCTGCCCCGACTGCTCCACCGTCTTTGGGGACTTCAGCTCTGAGTCGCCCTTCTACTCCACAACGGTGCGTGCTGCAGTACCTGGCCCCTGCCCAGGTCCACAACGCCGCCTGCATTGGTATGGAAATGAAGCGCTACTGCCTGGCGCCCCTGATGGGGTGCTCTGCGCTGCCCTTCCTTGGCTTATCTGGCCCTGACGACCCTGCCGCCGGTGGACGGCGTGGGTTCTTCCTATACACGCCTGCCCTTCTGAATGTAACGACATTTGTTTTACACGACCCGTAACCATTTCTTTTTCTATTTCTGGCCCTGACCCTGCCGCCGCTCATCTATCGCTGCGCAGGCCTCGGGCTCTCTGGCCTGCCCCGAGGGCTTCGTGCTCGGCTCCGTCGTTGCGCTGACGATGGCCGCTGCCTCGGGCTTCGTGGCCGAGGCACCCAATGTGTGGCCCCTGGCAGGGCTGGGCGGCTCGTGTGTGCCCATTCGCCCGGCCGCAGGCGAGGCCATGTTTTCCGTCCTTATGGGACAGACCGCGCTGCCCACCACCCTGAACGTGACCGTGGTGAGGCGCGGGCCGTGTAGTTCACAATGCTTCACGCGGAGGTCGTCTTGCCGCTGTACCGGCATGCACTTACATACATGCCGCGGAATGAACGAACCGTGCTTCTGGTCGCGACGCATGCACCCCATGTATGTTCTCCAAACGCGCAGTCTTCGCTGCCATCATGCGCCAATGGCACCGGCGACACGGCCGGCATCACCGCGCTAGCCGGCCTCTTTGCGCCGTGGTTGCCAGAGCCCTCGGCGCGGCCCGGCTACATGGCGAACCTGGTGGCACGATGCGGAACTACGACTGGCACGCTGAACGCTCCGGCAGCGCCGTCTTCCGCGTTCCTGCCTTGGCGCTACAGCTGCCCGGCCGACACCGCCATCTCGGAGCTGGGCTGGTCTCGGCAGTACGTGCGGCAGGAGGGCGACGACGAGGGGATGATGGACCGCCACTTCCTCACGTCGCTCGTGATACGCTGTGTGCGTGTGGGCGGCCTGCCGCCGCCGCTGCCCAGCGGTGAGCGAGCGGACAGACCACCGCACCTGCCCCTCATGGATGCGTAGCGGGTGTCAAAGCAATAAGAGTGACGTAATAACGGACACGTAGCTGGGATCGGCGGGCTACATGCGCGTGACTGCCGTGCTTTGCCTTCGCACCGTTGGCACTCAACATCTCCTTCGTTCGTTGGGCCGCAGTGAGCGACACTTTCACAACCACCGAGTCCGCGGGCCTTGAGCTCTGGCAGCTAGCCTGCCCCGAGGGCTCGTACGTGACCGCACTGTACGGCAGGTACGGATTTCATGTACTGCGTGCACGGTATTATCGTCAGCACTATTACGGGTACATGACGGCGCTCGATGCTAGACATAGCTAGAGCCCGCGTCGTTTGATAAAGGAGGGCAGCCATGTGCGGGGCAGAGTCCCCACGCCCACCACCGATGCTAGCTTATTAGGGGGGTTGCCCACGCAACCGTACGTGGTGTTGTGTGAGTGGTCTCCGACTATAGATGCTTGCTGTGCAAGCCTCGCGACACGACCCCAACGGCTACTGTCTGAGACTACCGATCATTGCCGGCCCTTGTCAACCACAGGCTTGACGCGCCGCCTGCTGCTTTTTCAGCCCCCGCTGTGGTCCGCGAGGTCGGCGTTGTGTGCAGCGGAGGGGCCGGCACACGAGGTGCGATCTATTCCCTGATATGATGGCCGCCCCAACCACGCTTCGCGCACGGCGCCGGCGTTCGATTGCTGACCTGCTAGGATTATTACGTGCCGTATTCAATGTGATGCCGGGCCACAGGTGCCAGCTCCACGGCGCCCGTCAGCAACGCGTCGATCGCCTTCATGCCGGCCGCCTGCCCTGCCGGCGTCGCGGCGGTGTTGGGCGCCGTGCTGGCCTACCCGCTGCTGTCATCGGCCCCGGGCGTGCTGCTGGCTCTGCAGCCGCTGTGTGCTGACACCCGGCAGCACGCCCAGGAGCTGCCGTACTACCCTAACCTGGAGGTAGATGGCCAGGCCGAGGGCGCCGTGTTTAGGCGCGAGCTACCGCCCCCCAGCCGGCACAGCAGCCGCCGTCACAATCTTATCACTGGGCTTTTCCCTTGCCTCCCCTCCAACTACTGCCGCAGCTCGGCACCCGGCTCCGCGAGTTCTGCCGCGATGGCGAGGTGGTGACCGGCCTCAGCGGCCTGCGCTCCAGGACGCAGGGCTTCCTGCACGGCCTCAAGCTGACCTGCCGCGCCATGCCCGGGGCGGAGGCGCTACCGCCCACCTCCGCCCAGCTGCCGGCGCTGGGCGCCCAGCTGCTCGGGTCGCAGCCATTCCGCTACGAGTGCCCTGCCGGCAGCAAGGCGGTGAGCGAGCGAGGGGCGTGGTCGGTGGGATAGGCATGTGCCTTGATCTACTTGACCCGCTCATCAACCGTCTATGCCCTGCATTACCTCATTGGGAGCAGACGGGTGCCACAGCCCTGCTCGATGGCGGCCGCAACCTACTGAGCCTGGAGCTGCAGTGCGACGACTCGCGAGGCAGCTCGCAGGCCTTTGCCAGCCCGCGCCTGGTGTCGATGGTGCTGCAGACGACCAGGGAGCTGCAGGCAAGAGATTCGTCGGGACGCGGGCTGGGGTTCACACACATGGCTCCGTAGCAACAGACATGAACAAGCAAACCCCGAATCGATTCGTGACCGTCTCCCTATCTTGCCCCAGATGACGTGCCCGCTGGGCTTTGCTTCCATCAACACGGGCATGGGCGCCCGCATGGTGATGGAGGAGGTGCTGGGCATGATGCCGGTGGCGCAGATGGAGCTGCCGTACGGCTCAGGCCGCGCCGCGCTGTACGACACCCTGCTCGACTATGTGGGGGCGGAGGCCTTTTGCTCTGGCCTGGGTGGCTACCTGCTGAGCTACGCCAACGACGTGGAGCGAGACCGCGTGGCGTCCATGGTGGCAGAGTGGGGAGCCAGCGCGCTGCCCGACCGAGTGCTGGGCGTGTGGCTGGGAGCCGTGCGACTTGGTGCGCGTTGCAGCGAGACGGGACGGGGCGCAGCGCGGGCGTGAGGGCACCGCACAAAATAATGCATACGTTCAACACTGCGTGCATGTCGTCCCATCGCCCCGCACTACTGCAGACGGGAAGTTCGTCTTCAGCGACGGGTCGCCCATGACCGGCTTTGCGCTGCCGTGGGCTCCCGGCCAGCCCGACAACCTGGGCGGCGCTGAGGACTGCGCGGAGCTGGTCGTGCGGCTGGCGCCCCCAGGTGAGGCACAGGGGCAGCGTACGGAGCTTATCTAGGGGAGGCGGTGGCTGGCCCATGCCAAGCACTCCGCAAAGAAACCGGCGGGCTGTCGCGTATCTTTGCTCTTGCCACACCAATGCAAACAGCTTACATATCGTCTCTGTCCGTGATTACGCATCCTTCCTCTTGCCCAGAAGCCACGGCTGGCTGCGTGGCGCCCAGTGACTGGTGCGTCGACCCAAGCTCGCAGCAGCCCCTGGCGGTGGACTGCGATGGGGACGGACGGCTCGACGCCGTGTGCGATGGCGCGCGCGAGCGCGGCGTCCTCCTCAGCAGCCGCTCATGCAGCAACGGTGAGCTGATGATGCCTCCATCCTCGCATGACTCGCTCGCTTGCTGCCAGTGTTGCCGCCGCCGCCAGCGCTGGCCCGCCGCAACCGCTGCCGTGCGTGCATGCATGTTCCTGGCTATCTGCGGTACGTACCGTGAGCTTTGGTTCCTGTCGCGCGTCCCCTCGCAGCGTCGTCGGCTACAGGGTGGCCGCTCGCAGAGGCCAGCCTTTGGTACGTGGCGCAGCACGCGCGGGCGCCGAGTGATCCTAGAATTGGCAGGGTGGCAGGGACAGGGCGGCCCTTCCGCCCTAACCTCACCATCGTGCACCCGCCCCCCGTCCACTGCTGAGTGCAGCCCGCCTCTCTGGGTGCCTGGCTACAGCAGTGAGTCTCCCTCCCTGCACTCGCACACCCTAGATAGATTCATGATGCTGCACACGCACTGCACGAGTAGGCTAGCTGGGTCATCAGCAATGCAGCTTCGTTCGTGTTGTAGGGGTGCCATGTGATTGTCTTTGACACTGACGCGCGCCCTGCTGCCACGCGCTGCACAGGCCCCCTGCAGCAGGTCGCCAACGCGTCTGTTAGCGACCGAGTGTGCGAGGTGAGGCAGGCTGCTGGGTGCAGTTTGGGAGCAATCGGCAGGCCGGGGCCAGGACGGGGCGCAAAGCGAGCACCCGCTCCACTAAACAAGATAATGCTGTGCTGGGCGCGGACCCCCAGGGCCTGGCGAGGCGACCTCTCTGCCGCATCCGTGAGTCGCTACGTCGCTGCAGCGCTTGCTCCTTTTGAGCTAAACTTGGCAGGTAGTCAGCCATCCTGAACCACCGACGCTTTCGGCGCGCGCCGGCCATGCCTGCTACTGCTGTCCCCTCCAAACGCAGCGCCGCGCTCCCAGCGCCGCAACCGCGGCAGCCCCAGCGATGTGGCCATGCCGGTGGTGCAGCTGGCGGCCTCGGACGGCGACACGCTGCTGCTGTACGATGTGGCGCTCAGCCGGGACCAGGCGGCCGCCTTCTGCGAGCGGAGGTGCGTCAGCTTGCCCTCCTGGCCCTCAGGCGGCACGCGCGTTCCCCAGCTGCTACTGTCGGAGGGTCGGTACTCCTCCAATTGTGCGCGCGCCCACATACACACCAACGGACTGCCCTCCACCGACCGCGCCACCCATGCGTCCTGGTCCAGGGGCGCCACCCTGGCGAGCTTCAAGACCAGCTCCGACATTCGGCGCACCAGCCTCGCGGCGTCCTTTTACTTCTCCCGCAAGCCGCTGGCGGCAGGAGCCACCGCGCCCACCCGTCAAAGCGTGTGGACAAGCCTCATCAACCGCCGCCCCAGTGAGCGCTCTTGCGATCCCCAAGATGCATGCATGCCCGGTGCCGCATGCGGTGTCGTATGTATGTCGTAAGTGATTGCACTCGACATCATGTTATACACGCATCCATCCACGGTGCCACATGCATGCGATGCCGCATGTCTAATTTGCCAAAGTCAAGGCGTACCGTGCGTGAGATGTTTGCCTATCTGCGTCGTAAGCATGCCGTTTGCTTGCCCGTGTGGCAGGCCGGGGCAGCCCCGCATCGGCGCTGCGTGCTGCCAAGTCCGTGACCCAAGTCAGCCAAGACAGGGAGTTCCTATGGTTCGGGGGTGAGCGGGGCCACGGCTGGAGGCTAGCGGCTTGTGTTAATGCACGTATAAAGCACACTTTAGAGCTGACCACTGACATGCTAAAACACTGCCGTAATACATCATGGAGAGCAGCAGTGGTAGCACAGCGCCGGCTCGCGTGCCTTCTTCACTGTGTGCCACTCTGAATACAACGCCGTGCCTGCTTGCAGACGCGGTCACCTTCACCGAGGCCTCGAACCGCTGCAACGGGTTCGGCGGCGAGCTGGCTGCCTTCGACAAGTGCGTGCGTGCGTGAAACATGTTACGCAGCGAGCTGTGCGGACGCGCCCTTGTGCTTCTGATACTTGCTGTCACCACCTTGCCCGTGCCTGCATGCAGCTTTGCTGAGTGGGACCGCCTGCGGACCAGCATGCTGCCGCGCACCGGCAGCGGCACCTCACTGACGTCCTGGATCGGCCTGTCAGACGGGGGTGCGTGCGTGGAAGCAACTCATGCGTGCCGCCTTGCAGGGGAGGGCAGGCCTAGCTCGTCCGTCTTGTTTGCCAGAGCTAACTGACCGCTGCCTTGTTGGTGCGTGCTGCTGCCGCCATCTGCTGCTGACAACGGCGTGTGTTGTTTTTTGACAGGTGGCACCGACGCATTCACGTGGCTGGACAGCCGCCGCAACGCCAGCTTCTACGACTGGGCCCCACGGGCGCCAAATAACAACACGGCTGCCGACTGCGTTGCCATCAGTTCAACATGCAACAGCACAGTTTGCAGTCACACCTGGCAGAATGTCATGTGCGACTCCAATGTGACGCTGTCGTACATCTGCTCCCGAGGTGCGTGCGTCAGCCCTCCCTGCTGGATGCATCCCCACGCACCCCACCTGGAGCCGGCAGAACACCAATATTACCAATAAATCGCGCTCTCACAAATGCGAATCATAGCAGTGCAGCCGCACATGGTTGTTGTTGTACGCCACACAAAAATGCGCAATTCCACCGGTGCAGACTCTATTGCTGCCACAAGCGTCGTTGTCGGCATCAGGCAATATAAGTTCCTGGACGCTGTCAGCAGCTGGCAGGCTGCCAGGGACCAGTGTGTCGGCACGGTGCGTGAGGAGCGGTGCGATCACGTCAGTCAAGCCAGACAGCAAGCAGGGCCGCAATTACCGGCGACTCTGTCATCAAACGTGTGCCTACCATCGATATCTTCTCCTCTTATGCTACGCTGCAGGGCGGCGACCTTGGCGTCTTTACTTCGGCGTCAGAGTACACCAACACAATTACGGCGCTGCTGGCCAAGACGGAGTTCATGTCCGGCATCTCATGGACCTACGTGGCCTCGTCCAACAGCAGTCTTGGATGGCTGTACATCGGGCTCAACGACCAAGGTAGGATACCTGTGTGTGTGCTATGTGAGTTGCCAAACTCCACGCACCATGCCTCCGAGCGCCCTGCCTGCAACGCTCTGGGCTTGCAATACTAGCAGCAGCAGCAGCAGCAGCAGGCCCGCACTGCACGTGTGCGTACGTACCGCTCGGTCGTTTGGTCCGTCCGTCCGCTTCGCCATGCATGCCTGTCTTTGATCCTAGCTTCTTGTGTTCCCTACCAGACACGGAGGGGCGCTTCGTCTGGTCCGACCCTGCGGTGCCATGGCGTTACGTGGGCTCCTGGAACGCCACCCAGCCCTCGGACCCAAGCGGCGACGAGGACTGCGTCGCCATACAGTTCACATGTCCTGGAAACATCACGGCAAACATTGGTGGCGGGTGCGCCGCATGATGGGCCGCTGACGAATAATAAGAAGATGCACTGCAGCTCCATCTTATGGCATCTTCATTTGGCCTCTTGGTGACTGGCGGGGCCCACACATATGATAAATAAATAGATGTGGCGCATGTATAGACAGCCGCGCTCACGTATCTGTGCTGACGTCAGAACCTGCTCCCGACGCCCACAAATCCTTGCAGAGGCGCATGCACAACGACCTGGCTGGACGTGCGGTGAGCTGAGCGCGTTCAGTTCCTTTCTGTCGCTGACCTGCTTGATGTCTGGTTGTGCACGCCGTGTACCACCCAAGCCTGCATGCAGCGATGCATTTACGCTTGCTGCCGGCCCTTGCACCTGGTGGCCATGCACTGCATGCGCTGCATGTACGCAGCTGCGACGTGGCCTCTTACGGCGCCATCTGCTCGCAAAACACCGCCAACAACTGGGCGTACGGCGACGGCACACCGCTGACGTTCATCCAGGAGTACAACATGTCGAGCATAGGGACGTCGCCCGCCAACTTCACTCCGCTCAACTACCTCTGGGCATCCGGCTTGCCCATGGCGTACTCTGCCGGCTACTCTGGCGAAACAAGAGACTGCGCCGTGCTTGAAGTTGCCGCGAGCCAGAACATGACCAACCTGTCGTACCTGAACCGCGACTCGCTTTGCTCGTTCGAGTGGCCAGTGTTCTGCCGCCGGCCGGCTGCCACGTCGTCTGTGTCGTTCCTCACTGCCGAGGAGAAAGACGCCATCGCGCTGAGCAGCGAGCCAATTGCCACACGCATCACGGCAGCGGGCCAGGTGCGTGCGCGATCACGCACGCGTGTGGTTGTCACCTCTGCGTGTCCACACGTGCCCACACATGCACGCATGCGTGGTCCCTCCAGATCGAGCTGGCACTGTACGACACGGTGTACGATTACAGCGCTGCCCAGGTGCGATGCGGCCGTACTGCAGCAGTCCGCCCACCATCTATCTGTCTGCCCATGTATGCGCCTCTTGCCACGCAGCGCTGTACCAAGGATACATGTGACTCCTCAAAACGCCTCACACATGCATCTATCTGTCTGTGTGGAACTGACGGGTGCTGCTGCGTACGTATGCAGGCGCTGTGCTCGCTGGCGGGGGGCACCCTGGCTGAGCTGAGCACGGACGAGCTCACGACAGCAGCGGCGGCAATGCTTCAGGATGTGCTGCTCAGCCTCCCCACCGGCCGGCTGGTGGATGGGGCTGCACTGGAGGCGTGGATTGGGCTGGAGGAGGGTGAGCTGCAGCGGCCGCAAAGCCGGCGCCTTCGACGTTTGAAGGGTGTTCGTTTGACCGCATGGATGGGCCAAGCGCGACTGCGAATGTAGTATAGCAGCACAGCGTGTGTACATATGCACATGGTATAGTATGCCGGCATCACTCGAGTTGCAGCGATTGCTGTAACCACGGGCCTTAACCTGCACCTGCGCAGAGGATGGCGACAGCTGGCAGTGGCGCAGCGGCAACAAGCTCCAGTCCGGTGAGCTATACCCCAACATGTCTTAGTACGAATGCTGGAGTCACAAAAACATGCTACTGTGCTCGATTCACACTCTTTGCCCCGCTGGTGCTTGCACCTGGGCTGCCTCTTGCTGCGCATGCGCACATCTATGGCCTGGCTGGCTGGATGGACCCAGCGCACCGCTCGCTTTCCTCTGAAACAGCTTTTGGTAACCCTCCCCAGGCCGATGGGGCCCCGGGCAGCCGTCTGGTGGCAGCGTCGCCTTCTACAGCGTCAACGGCGAGGTGGGGAATGAATGGTGTCCGCACGCGGTAGCCATTTTAAGCCATTTAGAGGTGCCGCTTCGTGGTGGCCGTGGTGGTGCATGGACTGGATGGGGGACGGAAGGCACCCGATATGCATGCAATACCATGCATCCAGCCGGTACTATTTGGGGCCGTTTATGCAACGGGTATGTCTGAGCGTGGGCCCAGGGTCTCGCGTGCCCCATCCAATGCATACGGCATGTGCTAACCGACAACGGCCCGCTCCCGTAATGATTTCCTTGTCATTTCGGTTTAATGTGCCATTGAAAAATAGGCCGACGACGACTGTGCCACGATCTACCAGTCGCTGTCATCGCCAACCAACACCTGGAGGGACGTGCCATGCGCTGGTTACACAGCCCGCCCGCTGTGCCAGAGGCCCCTCACAGCAGCGCTTGATTCGCTCAAGGCACGGAGCGTTCCTCCCGTCGCTCAGACCGTCACCGGCACCAGCCACTACAGCCTCTACGACGTGTTGCTCGACTGGTGAGTGGTTGTCGGCTGCGGCAGATCGCGAATTCCTCGTACCACGCCACGAGCTCAGCAGGGTTGCCCGTGCTGGTGAGCAGGGCAGCGATACGAGCACTGATTAACTAAGCAGCGTGGCCCTTTCCCCTGCCCTCCCGCCCAGGTCGGACGCCGAGTCCTTGTGCCAGGCCAAGGGCGGCGCTTTGGCGGACTTCGCTGCAGACGTCCAGGATGTGCAGCAGGCATGTCCGATGGCGTCACATGCTGCGGGTTGTTGGCACACGTTAACATGCTGGCTGGCGCATGACCTGATACTCGTACTAATGACATCGTCTGTCACGCGCCGCTGACGCAGGTGGCGGACATGATGGCATCGTGGGCCGCCCAGAACGGCGAGCGGGGCCGCAACGTTGGCGCATGGTGCGTGGGGCTAAGAGCTGCGGCCGCGCACGCGGGTGCAGCTGCGACGCCACGGAAACTGAGTTGCATTTATGACATGCATCCACGTGGTTGTACATGCAGGATCGGCGCCAACGACCGGCTGGCTGATGGCAGCTGGGTCTACTCCGCTGACTCAACCACGTCGGCTGCCAACGGGCCCTGGGCAACAAGCGCAGCAGCGCTCACCAGCACCACCGCCGTCGCGAGTGCGTCCAAGGGATTAGCCACATGCGCTGCGTGACGCCTGCCGTGCGTGTTGACGGCCCAATTGCTCCAGCCAATCCCAACATCCTGTGCCCACCGGAATCTCAGGGTACCCGCTGCCGTACACCACCACGTTTGGCGAGCAGCAGCCCGCCGCGCTGTGCCCTCCTGGGATGTGGGTGCGCGGTGTGCAGGTGCGCAGCTGGCCATTGGTGCTGACGGCAGGGATCGATTGATTGCCATGCGGGCACACTCACCTGGCATCATCAGCAGCATGCTGGCGTCAGGCAGCGACGAATTTCAAGTAATAAGCGAGCGAGCTGAAGCGCGTGTGTCCATGGATGCATGCACACCGCCTCATCTATCTGTCCATCAGGCCAAGGCGGGCTCCTTAACCAAGGGCAACCGCACCGACTGGCTGGGCATCAACTCGCTCCGCATGTGGTGCGGCAACACCAGCCACTCGCCGCCCGCCAGCACCACAAGCGGCAGCGTCAACATCGCTTCGGGAGAAGAGCAGGCCGGAGGAACGTGGGGCACTTTCAGGTGGGTCAGACCGGTCGTCACGCACCATGCATCCGAACAGGCAGGTGCGGCATGCGCAGGCTTGCGCGCAGCACAGGCAGACTGGGCCGTGCGCGTGCTTCGGACGTGGGACTTGTTTTCATATATAGCTGGAGCATCTTTGGTATGCTGCCCGCAGGTACTGCTCCGGCTCGGACAACTTTGCCGTCGGCATTGAGGTAGGTGCGATGACGGGAATAGCTTGCTCGTGTGTAGCCCCGTGCGTGGGTGGAGGCCCCTCTCTATCTTGATCAAGACTGCCTCTCTGTCTCTCAGCACACCTGCCTCCTGGCACGGCCCCCGCACAACACAGATCCGCGGTCTGGCAGCCCAAGACGTCGTCACAACACGCAACGAGCCGGTGTATGAGAGCCACGTTGGGGCGGACGGCATGGAGCAGGTCTTCGTGGGCAGCAGGTGGGCGCGTGGTCGTGTGTCTGATAGCTAGCTACGGTAGCAGCCTGGCGCTTCGGACCCATCCCCGCAACTCGCATACAGGTGCACGTCTCTCGGCATAGTAATAGCAGGAATAGAGATGCCAGGAGTTGAATGCTCATCAACATTATCGCACCCCACCGCACGCACGCAGGCTGGTCACGACTGTGACCGATGGCGACGACATGGGCATCACCAACCTTGTCATGGTCTGCAAGTAAGGCACACACATGACGTAGACCTGGACCGCCAGCATGCAGCGAGAAGCAGTCCTGATTGCTTGTTGTACCACCACACATACAGCACATCGGCATACTTCGACATACCCGTCCAATCCGACTTTTTGAACACGTAGGGACGGCGCTCGTGCGACTGCCGGCAGCACCGCCGCCTACACCTATGGCGCAGTGCTAGGTTACACGAGGTGCCAGGAGGGCTTCTTTGTGTGCGGCTTTGTGGCCCGCACCCAAACAAACTCGCCAGGCAACGCAACAATCGATGTGAGCCATGGTTGTGCAGCCATAATTGTAAACGCTGATAGATGGATTAAATAAACATTCGGGCATGGATACCTCTGTCAATGGAGATAAGCGCACACATGTACCGGATCGTCCCAAAACCTACCACCAGCGAAGCTGTTCGCGGTCTGGACGATCGGATGTATGTTGCTGCTGCATACTGGCCCTCGCTTCATCGGGCCCAACCGTCACCTCGCAGGACACGGGCATCAATCAACTTACGATGATATGCTGCAACAGCGGGGCTTCCAACCTGGCTCGCCGCACTGGTGTGGCCGCCTACGCATCCAGCACCTACAGCAATCCCGCCAACACCACATACTTTCCAGCTCTGGCCATAGACGGGATCACGCCGCAGACTGGCGCCACCAATATGTTCCATTCATTAAGCGAGGGAAGCGGAGATGCCGGTGAGCACGCCAGCTTGATACTGAGCTTGCATGTATGCCGCTTGACCAAGCGCCGGAAACATGTCGTGTCACAGCACGCATGCGTTTGCGGGCGTGCCGAAACTACTTACACACAAACCGTATCGTACACTAAGCATGGCTTCGCAGTTACATACGATATTGATATATTGCCCGACACCGCAGGTGCATGGCTGAGCATTGACCTCGGCGCCGTCTTCCTCATCACTGGCTTCACACTTTGGAACCGCGTGGACTGCTGCACCAGTAGACTGAACAGCGCGCAGGTAGGCATCGGCTCATACGACTGCTGTCACCAGCCGTCGCTCCAGTCTGGCGTTGCTTTTGCCGACCGCTGGCGGCGATTGATATGATGATCTGTACCGCGCGCTCCTGTGCGTTGCTGTTGTTTGCTCTCTGATTGCATACTGTGTGCGCAGCTGCGTGTGGGAAATGTGAGCATCACAATGGCCAACCAGACCTCTCTCTTGTCGGGAAACACATTGGCCTGGGAGATGAGCGGCGCGCTTGATGCCGGTGTCACCTTCATCAACGAGACTCTGGAAATACCTGTCGTAAGCATCTCGCTGTTTGTTTGTACTGGTGCTATTGGTGCTATTGCCCCACATGGCGTCATGATCATGGGGCAGCCGTCGCATTGTTACTGCATTGCCAGCGCTGTTCTATGGGTGATTCCTAATCTACCCAATCTGCTTGTCGTGCCTGCCTGCACAGGTCGGCAGATGGTAGGTAACAGTCGCGCTGCTCCCGATTCAGCAGATGTGCTGACGTAGTAGCAACAAAACCTCGTTGTAAGACTGTGTGTTTGCATCGTTGCGTAGGGTCACGATTCAGAACCGACCGCCGGCAACCGTCAGCTCAACAGAACGCCAACTGCAAGTAAGTAGTCCTACGCCACGCGCTGCAAGAAGGGCCGCGCGCATAGTCTATTGCTATCTTGAGGCGAGACACTGTGCACGCGCTGCCTGAAAATGAGTAGGATGCTGGAAACGCAATCCTGCCTTGCTCATGTTACCGCACATACAGGTTGCCGAGCTGTCCATATTCGGGGCGACCGTGGGTACGTTGCTCTCTGCGCCGCGCTGCTGCAGACTGCCCTGGGGCCTCGCTCTGCAGCTGCAGCTGCTGTATCTATATTTGGGCCGGCATCCCGCGTCGAGATTGTATATGTGCACCTCGCCGCCGCCACAGCCACAAAAGTTTATCGACATTTGTTGGCCATTGAGAACGTTGCGCAATGCTTGTGTTTCGCGGTGTTTCTTTGCAGGGAGCGCCGTCGCAGAGATGGAGAACTGCGGCGAGATGGAGGTGCTCGTGCGGCCCTTCAACGCACCCGCTTCCCTGGTGTGGCAGCGGCGGCCGTGCAGCACGACCACAGCCTTTACGGCCCTCAGCAGACCACTATGCAAGCGTGAGTTTTGTTGTTTCACCGTGTAGCCGCATTCGTCGGACAGCCTTGCTTACCTGTACAAGCTCCGTCCTATGGCTACGCCACATACACGCACGCACGCGCAGGGACCGTGCTCGAGAGCAGCTCAGGCGCCGCCACGACTTCTGCTGGCAGCTCTGCCCTCACCGCCACCGCGCCCATGGAAACGAGCATGGCCCGATCCCTGCAACCGGTGGCTTCAACGCCTAGCGGTGACGGCGACGAATACCTGGTCTTTGACATTCCCTCGCCCTGGTCAGCGGCGGCTTCGTTCTGCCAGGTCAGGCGTGCTATGCTTACCGCTAACCAGAGCTCGGGGGCAGCAGAGATCGATGTTTTATTTGACACAAAATCCCCCGCTTTCGGACCCACCATTCCGCGCCTCACCATCAGGCGCACGGCGGCCAGCTTGCCGTGATCCAGTCCGCGGAGCAGCAGGCGGTGGTTCACCAGATGGTGGCTCGCTGGCTCTCGCCCAGGTTCAGCCGCGATGTAGCCCTGTGGTTTGGTGCGCGCAAGTCATACCTGGAGACCGGCGGCACCTGGGTGTGGCCTCACGGCGATGCGCTGGTCTACTCGGCCTTCCCCAACAGCGCGGTGCAAGCCAGCATGTCCGTGGCGTGTGGCACGCTCGTGTTTGCTTTCCAGCGCCCGGCCCTTCTTGGTGCTAGTGCGTATCCGATTGCTCCTCTGTGGCAAGCAGAGCAGTGCACCGAATGGTGCGTGACGTCTTCATCAGGCATACTCTTTGAACTTTACATTATACTCACCAGCTTTGAGGCTTCACCTTCAGTATGCCCTGATTTCGTGGTGCGCAGGTCCCTGCCCTTTGTGTGCAGCCGTTCGCTGTCTGCCCGGCCGCCTCCCGCGCTCTCGGCTGTGGCCGCTGCCTCGGTTACTCTTGGAAAGACCATGGTCTGGCTGGAGGCTCAGGACATGACATGGCGGGCCGCTGTTGACATTTGTGGAAAGCAGGTGAGGACGCCATCACAGCAACCCCACGCACGCAGCCCCCAAACCCAGCTCGGTCTTGCACCAGCAGGCAGGTTTATAAAGCACTGGTCATCGCTTAATCCCACCGCAGGGTGGCTATCTGGCATCGCCTGCCTTAGCCTCGGATGCGGTAACCATCGCAGCCATGGTCCGAGAGTGGAGCGCCGGGCCGCGTCTGCCAATGGTACCGGTGTGGGTGTCGGCCAACGACCAGGCCGTTGAAGGCGCCTGGGTGTGGGGCGACGGCAGCGCTGTCGACTCCAACGCACGCTGGGGCGCGGGCCAGCCAACCGCCTCCACGTCACTCAACTGCGGCCTGTGGTCGGTGCCAACCGCTCCTGACACCCGTTACACTGGCTCCTGGAGTGCTGAGGATTGCGGGCGGCTTGCGTTTGCGCTGTGCATGAAGAGTAAGCGTGGTCATGCGCGAGTGGCGCCAGCACACCACATGATTTAAACATATGTGCTGCTGATCGATCTGCACACTCGCTAGTGTACTCGCTTCCCCCCAATCGCGCTTCATAATTGCAGACCTGCAGCCTCTGAAATGCGTCGAGGGCGGCACCATTGTGCCTATTCCCGCCGATGACGATATAGAAACAGGCGCCTACGACCTGCCTTGCCCACCCGGGACTGTGATGACTGGTGAGAGCCGAGGGCCGGCGGGCATGGGGTCAACATAGGAAAGGCGAGTGTATGTGGCCCCCCCATGTGCTGAGCTGCCTGCTGTCGCCCCCATGGCCTCAGGCATTACCGGCTCCAATCCTCGACTTGACTTTGCCGCTGGGGCTCAGCCCATCACTGTATCCGCAATCTGTGGCAACCCGTCATCGGCATTCGGCCAGCGCACTTCGGGTGCCGGCGGTACGCCTGTATGGGATGAAACTGATGTCTTATTACGTGCTTTTGTTTCATCATACACAGTGCATTGCAAATGGCTCCGCCTGCGCATGGCCGCCCCTCCCTCAGGCGAAGCGGTCGTCTGTCGGGCCAACTGGTCGGTGCCACGGCTCGAGGGCCGCGACATTGCAGACAGCAGCAACATCACCTCGGCAGCTGGCTGCGCAAAGGCTTGCTCAGCGGGGCCCGCCGGTTTAGGCGCATACCGCCTGCCACAGCTTGCGGTGGGTGTGTGGCCGGTGCTTATGAGTCAGGCAGTTTGCAGCCTTGGTCTGCGTGCTCGCCTACGCACCTAACCCCACCATACCTGGCCTCCCCGTCAGGTTTACTACAGGAGCGGCGCCTGCCGCTGCGCAACGTCGCTATGGGGTTCAAGCCTGGATGTGCAGGTGCGTGGGTCTCATTTGAGTGTGCGAGTGTTGCTTGGTCGCATGTATGCATGCTGCTGCTGCTGCTGCTGCTGCTGCACCTACCCATGCTTTGTCCGCCACGGCCGCGTGCACGCAGGCCATGCAGAGCACCGCTGGCACCTCTGGATACGTTTTTAGCTACGGCCAAGAAGACGCGGTAGCCCACCTTTGCAGTGCCGAGCGGGACTTGGTTCTGCCAGGCTTTTCTGCGCCGACCCAGTTCTCAATCGGTGCGCGAGTAGTGTTAGGCACGTGCAGACCGCGCGCACGTCACGTCACTTACTTGGTGGCCTATACGTATCTCAATGACCCCTTGATTCACCCATCGCTGCTCCCGCAGACTTCTCCGACCTGACTTGGTCTCCTCGTGAGTCGCAGCGCGCACGGCTGTGATGCCTCCAACACATGATTGGAAACATGCAACAATCAAGCAATGACGCATGCATTTTTGCGCACACAGGGCTGACGGCCCTGGTGGGCGACACCAAGTATAGGCTGTTTGTCAACCCTGCCACCTGGGAGACGGCCCGCCGTGTGTGCACACTGTACGGCGGCCAGTGAGTGGACCTTGCTGCCAGCTTGGCATTTGCCGTCGTGACAGCATGCATGGCGCAGCCGCTCGCTATCACCCGGTTTGCAAGCATCGCATTCATACACGACTATCCCGGTCTTGTGTCGATCCTACACTGCTGCTCGTCCCGCCCCGCTTCCTCACCAGCCTGGCGGTGTTCTCTGGGCCCCAAGACATTGCTGACCTGACGTCGCTGCTGCGAGCCAACCTGCCGCTGTCGTCCGTGGGGTCACCACCGCTAATGTGGGTCGGCATGTTCCTGGCGCAGGCGAAGGTGTACAGGTGAGCGAGGGCGGGAGCACCGTCGACTGGGTGGCAGCGCTTGGTTGCATGAGAGCACGCAGGCAGGACGTTCGTTAATGTGGTGGTCGTGTGCCTCCGTCCTTGTTCTTATCATCACAGGTGGCTTGACGGCACCCGTGTTCGTGGAGGTGTGTCGTGGTAGCTGGCGTCGTGCCGTACTGCAGATAGAGTGATGTGCCATGCCACACTCAACTTTAAAATGACTTGCAGATGTTGGCATGATCGAGGACTACATGTACCACCCCACTCGCTGCGGAGTGCTCGAGGTGAGGCACATGGTGGTGTACCACACGCAAACGAGCTGACTGCGGCAAGATGGCAGTATGGACTGATGCGGCTCCCTCGTTGCATGTGGCATGCACCAGGCCGCAAACTCGACAATTCATGTTGCCAGCTGCAAGGTGTGATGCGGTGGCGACCCTCGGAATGCGGCCCGACGCACTCCCCATTCGAACTTACTTGCAAGCTCCCTGAACTACTGTGTCCTCGGGGGCCTGACTGTTTATCTCAAATACCAGGACGCGCGTCCCTTCGTCTGTGAGACCAGTTCAACAATAGATGACAGCCTGGCAGGTGATCATGGGTGTCACTGGTTTGGGGCAATGCAGCAATGGCCACACCGTCTTGTTATGGACTCGAAGAACGGACCAGCCCTGCCTCCCATGCCGATCTGCCCTCCCAGACCTGACCCCCGGCGAAAGCTATGACCTGAGCAACGTCACCTCGCCCGCGGGCCTGGGCTCGTGGCAGGTCACACTGTTCGGGGCTCACCGCGTGTCCTGGTATGCGGCGCAGCGCATTTGCAAGTACAAGGTGGGTAGGCCTGCCAGGCGGGAGAGCATGCGAATTCGTAAGGCACATCATCACATACTTTTTGCTGCGTG
Organism: Chlamydomonas sphaeroides; assembly: GCA_001662425.1. NCBI lineage: Eukaryota > Viridiplantae > Chlorophyta > Chlorophyceae > Chlamydomonadales > Chlamydomonadaceae > Chlamydomonas > Chlamydomonas sphaeroides. Next base: position 31,976 of record BDDC01000004.1, read on the forward strand.
ACTTCGTTTTTCGTTCCATACATTGCATCCTACAGGGTCAGGACCTGCTGTGGCTTTTTGACGCTGGCGAGGAGGCCGCGGTCAAGGCCTGGCTGCAGAGCCTCAACATGACTGATGCCGTGTGGACTGTGGGTGGAGAGCGGCGGAAGATACAATCTCACGGCACCGTGCTATGCCCCGTGTTGCTGGTCGAGCATTCTTTACCACTCCCAATGAACTTGACCCGCAGGCGCTCGTGCGGGCCCCAGGCGGGCAGCTTGCTTGGCGCACCAACTCGGTACGTTCAGGGACCCACACGCTGAGTGCTCATGTTGCTTACTTCGTTCATGGCTTGTATCAGCTCCCCTTATCTGCCGCTGGCATCATCATCACTTCACCGTGTGCTCCTGCCCCGCCCCCTGCAGGGCACCAACAGCACCTCCCTCTCCACCTGGGTCTACCCCTCCATCGCCTCAGCCACTGACAGTCTGTGCGGGGTGCTGCACCCCAGCGTTACAACCTTTCCAGCCCTCTGGCCGTGCGGGGACTCGCGCGCCTTTGTGTGCAAGACAGGCCAGCCGTGGGGCGGGCCCCCGTCCGACAGCTCCGATGCGGGTTCCACAGCTGCCGCGCCCCCGCCGTCGCCACCTCGGCAGCAACAGGCTCGTGCGCACCCGGCTGTGTCAGCCTCATACAGCGGATTTGACTACCATCTCTACTCCGGTACTGCAACGTGGACCGAGGTGGGCCATGACGCATGTCGTGCATGCAAATGCAATTCTGGATGGACAAGATGAAGCGGTCATTTGTCATTGGCCGTAGCCGTCCACACCGCCATTCCAGCCCATCTCGTGCGGTTTTGATTCCCCACATGCAGGCTCGGCTGCTGTGCGAAGCCCAGGATATGCAGCTGGCGACCTTTAGCAGCAGCAAGGGTGCGTGCGTGCGTGGAGGTCACAAAACTTGCAGTACTTGTAGGCAGGAGCAGGAACAGCCTCGTGAATCAGCAAGAAGACGTTTGGTTGCCTTCGTTGCCCATGCAGAGTTTGACATTGTCAACAACCTGATGAGGTACAGTTGCTGTCCACACATGGCTGGGTCATCCGAAGTACATGGGGGAATGAGTACGCTGTGCTAGGCTGCACTGCGTGCCAATGCGGTGCTAGCGGTACCCAACAAGTAATTTACCGTTCCGGTCGCCGCCGTGTTGGGGTGTTGCTGGCAATGCACCACTGCCGTGATGCAGGCCAAGCATCCTCGCGCGGATAAGTAGCAGCAAGTTTCGTTACTGGATTGGCCTTAGCAAGACCACGGAAGGCAAGTTCAATTCAAAGGTATCCAGTTGACGCTCTGGTTGTGTACCATACCGTGCTCGGGCTACTCGGGCGATGCATATATACAGGCGTTACGCTACTATGATATGCATGATTACATTGACGGTTAGGATTGGAGGATGGCAGCGTGGCCAACTGATTACTGGCAGTGCATTGATGTACAGCCGTGGCGATTGATCACACCACTGCCGTGATGATTGCGACAGGGACCACCTGGAAATGGTATTGGGTCACCGGAGTGCTTGCTGGCACTGACAAGACATTCAACAGCATTGGAGACGCATGGTGGGCTGCAGTTCAGATGTTGCATGCCTCGACACAGCAAGCTTGCTTGCTTGACCTGCTTATCAGCAATATTGCCTTTGACTGGTGCTCCATCCCGTGCTCAGGCGTCCTGGCCAGCCAGACAATGCTAAAGGGATCGAAGCTTGTGTCCAAGGCAGTCATGACCCCCTGGTGAGATTGCCTTCGATCTTGCGATTCATGTTGTGTTTTGCGCGCTTTGTTTGTGCGTACATCCGTCCTGACGTGACGGTGCTGTGCTACAGCAAGGGCGCTCCAGCAGCAGTCATGCAAGCAAGCTGCCTCCAAATGCGTGTGTTCTTGCTCCATCAGGCAAATCCGCTTTTGGACTTCAATGCCGCATACCTGAACGTAAGGCCATATGCCAATCATGGGCCCGCTTGATTGCCGAGCTACTAATTAAACAGTTGACATATGCAATATATCCCCACCCATATCCTTCTCCTCAGGACTATACGTGTTCTAGGTAGGTCATAGGTCACAGCAGCAGCGTGTCAAACGCATGTCGGACACTCCCTGTCATCGACATGCATTCATGCCCAACTGCCATGTTGGTTCCCCAGCAAACTAACGCACCGATCCTGCCCTGTTCACTCCGTGTTTGGCCCACCCTCCTTCCTTAAACACCAGCCCCCTGATGTACATGTGCAAGGGCGACACCTTCACGACAGCTGCCGCTCCTGTCGCCTCGGGCGGCCTGTCGGGCTATGTGGTGAGTAAACCACATGCAGGCTCGCTCATAGGCCGGGCGAGCACGCATATGCATGTACATGCGAGTTGGTCATCATGCGCATCCAAGCACCGGCGTCAATTGCCAGCGCCTGTCGCGGGTAGCATTCGAAGGTGCCGGCGGGCATGTATGTGTGGACGGAGTGCAGCCGCCTGCTGGTTCGGTTGTGTGTTCCAGCACCATTGAGCGCGTGTCTCTTGTCTCTCCGCCCCTCGTCTAGGCCCATACCACGGTGGCGGGCATCAAGTACACACTGTACGAGATTGGCCTCAACTGGACCGCAGCCAGGTGGGATCCAGGCAGGAAGGCAGGGCGTGGCGGTGATGCTGCTGTATGCGTGCTGTATCGTTTTATCCTGCTATTCACGCACGAGTCCCTATATACCTGCTTTGTTTGCTGCCCGGGCCCCCCCACATGTGCAGAGACTTCTGCACAGCGCGTCGCCAGTCGCTAGGTGCGTGGCGGCACCGTGTGCCACGCACGGACTGTGCACATCAGCAGCAGCTTGCCATGGCACCGAGCGATGCAACAGCGAGCAGCAATATCATGGTGCAAGGCATGCTGTTGTGTGCTGTAATGTGCGGCAGCGCCATGCTGATATGCTGGTGACATGCAATGATAGCCATGCATGTTAGCTATTGTGTGTCAAGGACCACGCAAAAAAGTTACAGTGTATGTCGTGATGCGACCGCCTGCTTACACGTGCACGCAGCGGATTTCACTGATGCTACCGAGTACAATGGTGCGGATGCATGGCGGAAGCAGTTGCAAACAATAATGAACGAAGGAGGCGCCCGCCGCCACCACGTTGAATTGCTTATTACTACCGCACTTGCATGCACGACCGATAGCATGCAAGCAGCACACACCGCTGCCAGTATGTAAGCATGCGTCTGCCTTGCCTGACATCCATGGCCTGATCCGCAGCCGTGTACAATAACCTGATCCTCACGTGGCTGTACACGCGGCCCACCTCCGATGACCTGAGACAGGCACGTATCTGTAGGCGTACGTGTTTCCAAGAACACATGCGAAGTTCCTTGCTTGGAATGTGCCAGTTGGCAAACCACATACATGTTGCTCAACACACGTGTGCAGATATGGACGGGATACAACTCGTATCGCAACCTGTTGATGCCCGAGCGCCGGACAAACAATGCGTCAATTGTGAGTAGCGGGGTCGGTGCTGTTGAGCCGCTGAGCGGTATTCGTTGACTGTGGTGGTGCATGGAAGATGTCGATGTACCGTCTGACATGGACAAGCAATAACATACTGATGCATATATGCTTATGCACGCAGGCGGCTTTCAATGGAAGCTGGACACATGACCTGAGCTGTCCTAGGCTGTCCGTCCTGTAAGCAGCGACGTAGCCCTTGTATGCAGCTTTGGGCTGCGGCGGGAGTCTTTTTAGTATAGCGTCTCGTGTCAGTGATGGCACGCACACACAGTGACGCTGATCTGCTTGCTGCAACACCTTTTGTCCTTCCCCGTGATGACTATCTCTACAGCCGGTAAGTGGTGTCCGCTTATCTAGCCAGCAAACAGCGTGCTATGCGTTTGTCAGCAAGCAACCGCCAGCGTTTGGCGCATGTAGATCAACAATGTAGGCTAGTGAATAATCGGGCATGGCCGGCTCGGCTCCTGCTGCTGACGATAGAGAGCCGAACGATTGAACGATTGATGCTAACACAATAAGAATGCTCTTGTACTGGAAGGCCTCATGCATTGCTCGCCAGCCAGTTGCCAATGCTCACGCGCCCCCACGCATCATGCCGTCGTCCATCCGCCGTCCTCTGGATGCAGCGGATTCAAGCTAGCCGGAGGGTACGTGCGAAGTGTTGCACCAACACAATGAGATGACTGCTGCATACTTATTGGTTGTCTGCCTGACCCTGGACTGACACTGCTGGACTGGTTGTGGGACGTTGCCCGGGTACGTAAACCCAATGCGCCAGGTTCGGGCACATTGCGTTTTACAGATACGAGTGCCATCGTGCCGTGATACGAGCTGGTTCGACGTGCACAGAGTTCAATACAACTGACTTCGACTCTGCGGGTGCGTTGGCGCATGCTGCTAATGATGCGGGACGAATTTCCAGCATACAGCTAGCCCGCAGCTGCATGGATGCTAGTAGCTATATATGTGCAATGTTCGCAACGTCACTGTCAATGCTTATGCAGCACCGCATCCCACGTTGGCCCCGCCCGCCGTGCAGACTACCGGAACATTGCCAACAGGCGAGCAGCAGGCGGCGGTACAGGCGGGGGAAAGCAAGCAACCGGACGGCCACCCATAACTTGCATGCATACCGAAGGTCGCACATACGCTTTACTTGATAGTGGCACACTCCACTCAAGCCGATGCCTATATCTCGCAGGCCCGTTCAGTGCCCGTCCAACAGCGTGTTGGAGCGCTGGCGAATTTTCGTCCCAAGCACCGGGAGGGCTGCTGTCCGCTACAGCTGCTGCCGCACTGACCCACAGCCTCTGAACCAATGCTACTCAAGGTGTTGCTGGGGGCCGGCCCCCCCTGCGAGGACGGCTGGCCATGCGTGCATGCAATGTAGTGTATGTAGGGCGTGCGCATCAAAATCATTGCCAGTGTACTCGGATGGATGCACACCAGGGCCGCCTCACATGTCGCATGCGTACATGCTGCTCTCTCCCAATCGGCTTCGGTGCGACCCGCCGCACACCGCTCGCTGCTGTGGCGCAGGAGCACCTCGTGGCAGAGCGCCGGCACCGCAACCCAGATATCGTAAGTTTGCCGTTCGGCTTGCGCGCCTCACCCTGCTGTGCTGCTCCCTCGGCTTGCACCCGCGTGCGTGTGGCCTGCGGTTGGTCTCTATGCCAGCGCAAGGCGGGCACACACACTGTCCAGCGGCTCAGGGTCGGCCTCCACGCACAAAACAAGGGGCCGCCTGTGCGCTTGGCTGACCTCGCAGCTCCCAACATAGTAGGCATGTAGCAGTGGGGCTAGGCTTGCCGCCGCGATCGCCACTGTGCTCCCCTGCATCCCGGCCCGCAGCTTCATGGATCGCCACAACGTATCATGTGACGTGTCGGAGGTCATGCGAGGTGTGCACTGGGCAGGCAGCGGAACACATGCGGCTCGGCTGTAGCAGCGCAAGCTAGAGAGTGCACGCCCAGCGCGGGGTTCGGGATACCTGACATTGTTTAAATTTTCTCTGCACCGCAGGCTGGGTCTTCCGCTTCAACAGCACCAGCACCACCTCCCGATATGATTACGAGTGAGCCACCGGTCTATACACCTCACGTTGTTGGGAGAGCTCGCCCTGGCGCTGCCAAGGCACGCTGCTAAACTTATCTCCTGAACACGCATACAGGTGCTGTGCTATGGGCGCCGTACAGGCAAGCGCTCCAGGCTCGTTGCTGCAAAATAACTCGCCGTGTAAATGTTACCCGCCTCATCAAGCCCATCACATCAGTTCCACATGCATCAGCACTGACGTATCTTGTAATCCTACCTGTCATCAATCCCCCGCAGCTCCATGACGGCAGCCCTGCCCTAGCATATGCTTACTACATTCCCTACACGGCTGGCGAGCCAGGCAACCCGGGCGTGGCCAGCGAAAGCTGCGTTGCATGGACCGTTAGTGGCGTGTCACAGGTACCGACGAGGGATGCAAACTGTTCCTTCGGCCACCTGCGTGCGATCTCGTCACCAATGCACTCCGCTCATAATTGATATAGATACGTCAGATGCTTAGCAAGAGCGGCATTTCTGGACGACGCGTTTATTTCTGCGTGCAGACCACGCGGGGCCTGAGCGACGAGTCATGCTCTAAGACGCTGCGGCCATTGTGCAAGGGTATGTGCTACTGATAGCAAGTGACGAGTGGTACTCGCACTGACATTTGGAGCTGACGGCAGTTTGTGGTGCTCTGCCGCAGCCCCGGTTGCCACCGGTCGTCCCAAGCTCGAAACGGCCGTCAGCGGCCGTGGCTATGCCCTGTTCACGCAAGAGCAGCCCTGGCTGCGGGCGAGGGAGATCTGCCGCGCAGAGCTGCCCGATGGTGACCTGGCCACCTTCAAGACGGACGCAGATTGGAACACGGGTGCGTTCTGGCACTTCGAGTGACACGAAACTACAGAGACACTGGAACCTGGTAGAACGATACAGATGTGCGCATTATTGCCTCTGCTCACATGCATCGCAGTCGTGACAACCTTGTTCAACACCAGCGCCTTCACAAACGCCATTGCGCAAGGCAGCACTGCAACGGACGCATTCGCCTTGTCCTTTCACATTGGAGTAAATGACATCTTTGCCGAGGGCACATTCAGGTGTGCACAGATCTCATTCGCAACCAACGAACGCACCGCCACGTGCCCCTGCCCATGCCGCGCGTTGCACACCGACGGACACGCATGCATGTGACCCTACCGGTGTACCCCTCCAGGATGAACGATGAACCCACTGGCTCGAGGAACATGACACACGCCCTGTACTGGTACTCACAGCCTGACAATGGCGGCGGGTCCGTCGCAGCTGCTGCGATAGACGGCGAAGACTGGTATGGGCAGTCTGTGCTGTAAATGCGCAAGCTGCACGGACAGTACAGGGCCCATACAAGTAGTGTCGATAAGCGGCTATGCCCCCATTTCACTGCGCAACTCCACAGTGTAAATGTGCTTCAATACAACTGCACATACAATGCCACGGGTCTCGTAGGGCCCCAGGGCTGCCTCTATGCATGGAACGGTACGTCTGGTGCCGTGTTGTCAATCGGGGTGGAACATTGAGCATCCACTTGGTGTCCCGGAGCAATGTCGAGCACATCTCAAGTCATCGGACCGCATTGCTTACATACGGTGCTGATGTTGTGTTTGCCTCGTACCATGCAGACGCTTCCTGCAAGACCACCAATACGCAGCCCTTTTTGTGCGTTTCCAACTACTCGCGCTCGCTGATGACGGACCGCAACACCATGACGGACGGCGGCGTCACGTACCTGGCCAAGTAAGAGCCGCACACACGGAAGCTAGCACCTACACCTTCAGCTCGGCGCACAGCCGCACGCTTGCGCGGGGCTCAGCACGTACGCAACTGACGGCCCTGTCCGCGCAACATCCTGTTGGCCATCTTCATGAACTGCAGCCTTCGCTTGTTCTGCGAGCCAGCTTACTTCCTGAGCGGCTTCAAACTGGTCGGCGCTGCAAACTCTTCCACAAGCGCTTCTCCCATCGATGTTGAAGTCTGGTTCGAGTACACGTGGGTCTGAGTATGTTGCCGTCGGTCTGCCACGTATGCCTACACATGTGATTTGAGGTACAGGCGTGCCCCCTGCTGACGCTCACCGTGTTGCATTCTGCGTACGCAGCTGCACTCGTGCGAACTTCACGGACGCGCCCCAGTGCTACGAGCTGTCGGCCACGCCCTGGGCTAGCTACTCCACGACCACACGCGATGGCGGGGACTACCGCGACACCATGCTGGCTCTGGCCAACAGCACCACCTGCCCCACCGGCACCCTGCTCAACGGCTGGCGGCTGGCCAAGCACCCCGACGCCGGGGTCGCGCAGCTGAGGCTGCTCTACCGCTGCTGCAGGAGCCCTGTGCTGGTGAGACGGGTTTGGGTGCTTGCGTCTGTAATCAAGCATTCATAGCAGTGCAGGCCAACGCTGTCGCTCCGTGCCCCTTGGACACAACGAAGCCATCTCCTTTGCCCGTTTTCAATCTCAGCTGACCACGTGCGCTCAGCGCAACACCTCATTTGCTGACGATGGCAACGGCAACGCCCTGTTCCTTGGTACGGCTGCCGCCGCTTCCACGACATATTGCCGGATCATCTATCGTGGCATACCTCACTGGGCGCCAACCAACCCGCCCGCCGGGTCTCTTGCTGGGTGCAGATCGTCATGCGGTGTCCTGCAACGCATCGCGTGAGGCCATGAGTACCTGGAAGCTTGAGCGCAACTCCACCACCAGCCGGACCCGTTTTGTGTTCACTTGCTGCGGTATGTCAGGGTGCGCAGCCTAGCCCGCTTGCTTAGGCTACGGTTCTCTGAATACTCTGACATGACACCAATGCATTCCATCCACGCCAACAAACTAATGCCGACTGACCGACACTTGCAGACCTGCGCAGCCCGGGTACACCCAACAATGTGTCCCTGGGCTCGGCAGTTGGTGGCTCAATCCTTGCAGCAGGCTCCTACCCAGTGCCGGTCACAACACAGACCGAGCTGGCAGCTCGCATCGGGGCTCAGTTGGTGCGAGGCGGCTACCTGTACACGCTGTTCTTTGACGACACCATGCGCACGACCTGGCTCAAGGTGCGCCTTGGATGAAGCAGGCTGCTGGATCGATGTCGGCATAGTTTGCCACATTCTCAATTTGTGTGATGGCCGGCACTGCATGCGCGCAGGCCCAGCTGTCGTGCGCCTACCTGCCCAACTTCCCCGGCGCCCTGGCCACAATCTTCACGGCCGAGGACCTCGCCGCTCTGTCCAACATGGCCGTGGGCAGCCAGGTGTCGCCCCGGGGCCTGTGGTTGGGCGCGGTGGACTTCCTGGCACCCGGGGAGCCGTACTGGGCCAGAGAGCTGCGAGGCCTGGCGGCCGGCAGCCAGTCATGGTCCAGCGGCGGTGCATCAGGCAACTGCGGATACCTGGACATACTCGACGGCACGATCGAGCGGGCTGCCTGTGACGACTCCAGTTTTGGCTTCATCTGCATGTCAGCAGTCAGCAACAGCCACCGCCACGTAGCCATGGCCGAGGTCAGCGGAGACGGACTGCCGGACCTGGTCATCGCCACACAGGTGTGGGCCAGTTTTGCAAAGATAGTGATGGAGCAGTGTTGAACCGCAAGAGCTGCTGGTCCGGTCCTTCCCTCAAGCCATTGTATGTGCTGCCCCTCGCAGTGCCCCTTCGACACGGGCGGCTCCATGATCGCGCTGCAGCAAGCTCGTGCGCCTTCATACACTGAGCAGCCAGATGCTGCTCCGGCGCTATGGCTGCGCTCTTGCGGTGACGGCATCCCAACCATTGGGCGCGAGGAATGCGACCTGGGAAGCGGTGAGAGGGACGGAGCCCCACAGGCTTCCAGCCGATCATGCCTCACGTCAGAACGCTTCACTGTATGTTCCTGCAACCAGGCAACGGATTGCCAGGTGGCATCTGCGCTGTCGACACATGTAGCATTGTGCCTAGCTATGAGCTGCTAGCGTCGTCATCCGAGGCCTATCTTGTCATCCGGGGAGCCAACCAGACTCTCATGAACAGCGGGGTCCTCTACACACAGTATGTGCAGGTGTGAAATGCCTCTGCGCATTGCGCATGCTATCACCAGATGCTCGTACGTACTTGACCAAGAAGCGTGTCACATGATTGCAGGTCCGCGGCTTCAGGGAGCTAAACGGAGCAGATGCAGCCCTCCTCTTCAGGGACTACAGCAACGTCACGACCTCCAACGGTATGCAATCCTCTTTACTTGCATTGCGTATGATACAGTACATGCTGGGCTCCGCATCGCCCATCAACTTCCCATAACATCGCATCCCTTCTCACCCCAGGCTTCCCCTCTAACCAGCCGGCAGCACTGCACCGCTTTGGCAAGATGGCGCCTGGCACAGCCTTCCAGTACCGTGCCTTTCTCCGCACCAGTCTGTCGCAGTCGGCCTTTCCAGACTGGGGCGATGTAGAGACGCTGTCCGCGTCCGATGCTGCGTTCGTCAATGCCACTAGCAACTGCGGTTGCAGCGTGTTCAACCCCAGCGGCAAGCCGCAGCGGTTGGTCGTCCGGCAGCTGTTTAACCGGATTGCATTCAGGTAATAACGGCAGGTCATATCTCATTTTGGCCGGCGATGCCCTGCTCTGCTCATAAAATGCCTGAAGGAAGCGGTGCCGTGTAACACCCGATATTAATGTCGTCACCCTCACAGCTGGGTGGTGGGCAGCGCCTGCGAGAGCGGCTTCAGCATCACCCGCAGCACGCTGGGCCCATTGGGAGGCGTCGTCAACACGACCACCATTGCGCAGATAGCCATCACGCTGCCGTGTGGCACTCAGTACAGGCAAGGCAGGGGCGCATATAGCGGTCCAACACCCACATGCATATGCGCACCTGTGTACTGGCACCCACGAGGTACCCGTTACTCACACGCCGATGTGGAACACACTACATGCATGTCGATGGGCTTGTGTGGTGCTGCTTTAGCCGTTGACCGCTGGGGACCTTTGTATGTTATGTACCACAGGCCCTCCAAGACCGAGGTGGACGAAGACGTCGTCACAGACGATCTGCAGGCAAGCAGGGGCCGGCCTCAAACACGTACACCCTGCTGCCCACCATACGGCGAATCCAAAATCACGCCCGCCATCCATCCACCTCCATGCTCCCGCCACCCCAGGTCGGCCGCACGTACCGCTACTGCGTCGCTGTGGCCGGCCCTCCCTCGGACCTGTACTACCTCAACGCCAGCGACCCGCTGTCTGCTGGGCGCTTTGTGGGGGCGCCCGAGTGCCGGGACGTGCGCATTATGTGGGCGGGGCGCATCGTGGGAAAGGTGAGGGCAGGGAGGGAGGCAGGGAGCTAAAGGGCAGCTAGCTAGGTGCATGGTGAGCAGCAGGCTGGGGCTTGCTTGGGGTGCTTGGGCCGGAGGGGCAGGCAAGCCGTAGTGTGTGGGCCCACATCACACATTCAGTGCACATGGCGGGCCCGTCCACTCACCCGACAGGTCGCCACCCCCACGGGCTTCAGTGTCCCCGGCACCCGTCTCACTGCCCGCCTGCTGGGCACGTCAACCGTCGCCCGCGCCATCACGGACGCCAGCGGGCAGTACATCCTCACCCTGCAGTCCGACCTGTCCGACTGCGACATCGACAAGGCGCCGGGTAAGGGGCCCAGGGCACGGCCACAGATGTACGGAACACAACAATTGCTGGTACTGACAACCGGGTATGCCCGTCGCTGCAGAGCAATGCACAACTCGTATGGTCAGGTAAGGCTCCTGCAAAACTCGACATGGAAGCAGTTGGTGCTACTGATGAACCTCTGTGCCGCTTCATTGCGCTACGTTATCTATGCACCTTGAACCCCGCCTGTCCCAGAGTGACGGCCAGCCAGCGCACGCGGCTGCGCTCCGGCCGCATCATCCGCCACGTCTACAGCATCAACAGCAAGCCGGGGTCCAGCCAGGAGCTGGCGGTGCAGAACACGCAGGTGTCAGAGGGGCTGGGCGTGATCGACATGAGCAGCCTGCCCATAATGGGAACGGTCAGGTGTGTGGTGGTCTTGTGTTGGTGTAGCCAGGCATGGTCACAGCACAGGCGTCGAGTTTGCAGCTTGCTCATGTTAGATGGCGCCGTGTGATTGGTAGCGGCTGTTGAAGTTCTTGCTTTGCTTCCCTTGCACCAGGTGGCCGGGCAGCGAGGAGGACTCGGGCTTTGCTGCAACCCGTGGTTGCCCGCTGATTGGCGCCAAGGTGCGCTATAAAAGTGCCTATCTACGCAAGTCATCCGTGCTGAAGGGCATGCATGCAGCCCCTCACTGCTAAGGAAGCATGTTCCCCTTGACACGCCATCCACCAGATATGTGCGGTGACGGTGCGGGACAACACCACGGTCGCTTGCGCGGGAGCGAGTGCCGATGACTCGTTCTCGCTGGCTGCGGGCATGGGCAGCGTGCTGCAGCTGCAAGTGCAATATGACACACACACCTTCACGTACAAGTACCCGCCTGGTATCTCGTCGGATGCCAGTGGCACATTTGGTACGCAACGGGGCTTCGTACTGGCGTGGCCAGTCCTTGGGCCTAAGGGGCTACCATCAACCTGGCTATTTCAGCAGCGATAGCACCTCGGCAGGTCGTGGGGGTAAGGTTGCTGTGCCGCATGCTGATTGTCCTCGTCTTTGCGTCATATGCAGAGCTGAGCCAGCCCATGTACGACATCGACATCCGGGATGTGACCACTCGGCAGCTGATCGTGCAGCTGAATGGCGGCCGCTGCAGCTTCCCGCTCGGCCGTGCAATGTTCAGGTTCAGCGCTTTAGGCTGCGAGGCGCACAAACAGCAGCCAGTGGTGAGCGCACTGTGGTGCTACTGCTGCCAAAGGGCGCTGAGCGGTCCGCCACAACATATATGTACGTTTGATCCGTGCTAACCGCGCTAACTAGTGCACATGCATGCTTGACGTGGCAAATTTGCAGGTTTCTCGCCAAGTGCTGCTGGGTCCCGACTCCGAAGGCGCCATAGCCGTCACGTGAGTAGCGGCTCACACCGTGCAGTGCCAATACCATGTAATCTCTCTCTCTCTCATGCCACGTCAGCAACCCCCTCCCGCCGCTCCTGGTGCATTCCTTACTTTTTTGCGCAGTGTGGCGGCCATGGCCTGGTCCATCAGCTACATCGATCTGGCGGAGCCCATCCCCGAGCTGAATCCCGTCGTCGTGACACAGTTTCTGACGCTGACAGGCCAGGTTGGTTAAGCGTACGTTATTTGACACAGGCACACACAGGGCAGTAAAGACGCAGCACGTTGCCCCAGCCGGCTGCCCTCTGATGCCATGCCCCCCAAAATGCGTCCACATTACCCCAGTTGACCCAGTTCATCAACCTCACGTCGGAGGACGGCGGCGCCCAGGCCACAGCCATGTACACGTTCATGGCGCCCATCGAAATGGATGCCCAGGTCTGCAGGTGCGCCACGACGTACGTAGAAAGGCGCACATGACATGTATGGTTGGGGCACGGTAACGGCGTGCAAGCTGAGTGCCGCTCGCTTGCTGCACAACGCCCAGCCAGCACGCCTGTACGACATCTATCATTGCGTGCTGAAGCTTCACGCATTGACACCATACTGCCGCTGCCCCGCCCGCCCCACGCCAGGCAAAATGGGGCTGGACTGGCTATCAGCTGCGGCGCCTTCTCCCTTGGCAATCAGTGCCCGAGCTCTGCAGCTGTAAGCTGTGGTTGCGCGCAGTAACCAAGTAGCTAGCAGCCACCCTGCTGGATAAGTGTTTGATGATAAGCTGTGCGTGAACGGCCTCGACCCGCAGGCAGCGGCGTACTCTCGTGTCTACGGAGCCTTCCAGCCGCCAGACTCATCTCTGGTGACCAAAGACGCTGTTGTGCTCAAGGCAAGCAAGCTGCAATGCTTGAAAGGCGTGATGAGCCGGCGGCATTACTTGCAGCACCGATACCTAATTGCCTGACACTCGCTGCTTTGTTTTGGTACCATCACCTCTAATTATGTATGTCTTGCCCTCAGAGGGGTGCCGTGTACGTGCTGCGGGTCCAATTCCTGGAGCGCTACGGTCGCCTCATCTGCCGGGATGTGGGCACCAGCGCGCGCTTCAGCGACGGCATCAGCCAGGATGAGGGCGACAACCCCTGCGCATCGCAGCGCCAGGGATGCATCAAGGAGGTGGGTTTAGTGGGTTGAAGTGCTCATGCTTGCAGCGGGGCCGGTCACAAGCTCTGCTACCCAGACTTGACATGTGTTGACACGCACAATACATTCAAACGTCCTGACAGGTGTACCAGTCGGATACGACCGGCATAGCGGAGCTGCTGCACACGCTCAATCCCGGGGAGCCCAACTTCAGGTGCGTGAAGAATAGGTAGCCATAGGTTATGTTTCACTGGCGGTCGAACCGCGTCACTTTGTCATCCTCCCAACTCCCCTCACCGTGTTGACACCTTACCAAAGTACGCAAATAATTATTTGTACATGCAGCGCCCAAACGGCGAACGCTCTGGCGCTAAGCATTGATTGTAAGTGGGTTATGTCTGCCGCCATGCGGTAGCCCTCTCAAATGCATACAGCTCCGTCCTATCTGCACGCAATCATGAACCTTGTGCTGCAAGCAAACGCACACATCCCACGCTCAGCTGCAATAACACCTAACACAACGACATGCCTCTAGTCCCTAGCTGCGGTTGTGCACGCAAATTCTGCCTGCCTCACCCTCCGCTTGCTCATGCCGCCAGTGATTGGCACCAACGGCTGGCCGGCGCCCAAGTTCTACCTGTTTGCCATTGTGGAGGGCACGAGCACCCGGGGGGGATCCGGCTACATTGAGGTGAGAGGCGGGGCTGCCTTACTTGGGCTCCTTCCAGTAGCTGCTGGAGACTGGACTGCTGCCGAACAATTGGCGTGACTCTCATGCTGTGATTGCCTCACACACATACGTCCAATGCTACATGTCCTTGCTTGTGCCCCGCCCCGTCCCTGCCTGGCCCATGCTCGGCGGCCAACCAGATTCCAATCCCAGTGAGAAGGGGCATTGATATATATATACACATATATCTTTAGCACATACAGCGAGATACGGCGGCTCACTGCCCTCAGCATTGGAATGCCCATTGCCGCATTGCGGCCCTTTCCGTATCATAACTTCCGTCCATTCCACATGTACATGTCATTGCGCTCTTCGTAGGTCCCTCTGCTCATCCTGCGCGACCCTCCTGGCGACGGCAGCTACGCCACCCTGGAGAGCAGCATCAACACCGCCGTAAAGTGAGGGGCCGGGCAGCGCACGTGCTGATAGAACGAAAACAGCTGCCGCAGCTATGTGGGGCAGCGGCCAGCAGGCGGGCTGCCCCACACATGACCGTGTCCACCCACGCGTAGGCTGTCCATGCGAGGCGGCGATAAGCTGCACTGCGGCGGCTCTGGCAACCCAGAGCTGCTGAGGAAGGTGCTGCCGTGGACTCTCCTCAACGCGGTGAGCAACGCACGGCACGCAGGAGCTGCATGGCAGCTGGAGTCAGGCGCATGCCCCCACGCACACGTCTACAAGCATATGCTGACAACCCGCATTCTCGTGTGCACCCAACTTGCGTTGATTGGTCCTCCCATGTACGCTCGATCGGCATCCAAGGTCCCGTAAGTACAACCCCAACGCATACCAAGCTACCTCAAGCAAAGTGGCGGCATGCCTGCATGCTTTACATGTTGGCGATGCATGCTTAGCATAAGCATGCCGAGCTGGGCACGGCTATCATACTTGTGTGTACCCCTTTCTATTGCACAGGTTCTACAAGGTATGTAATGAGGCTTTGCCACGGGGTATTGGCACGCACGCCCAGGGGCAGCTACTGCGTGCCTTGCGGAGCCTGCTGCAAGTGGCGGGGTCAGGTGGCCAAATACAGCGGGGGCCCTGGCACGCCACCGGCTACTGCCTAGGAGGTCTGCTACGAGGGAGGGACGGGGGGAATAGGCTCACAGCAAGGACTTGCAAAATTTGTGCCCGCTCGGGCTTCATCTCCCATTTTAGCTTTCTCCCAAGTGCACTGACACCCTGCACGCGCGCATGCATGCAATGCATGCCCCGACCGGCAATCCACAGCTCACAAAGACATCCACCATCGGTACGGCATGGATAGCGTAGCAGGGATATCCCGCATCGATGCGGGTTGCCATCCATGTTGCGTGGCTGCATGTGCTTACTGCTTGCACACGGCCCTGGCCTCGCGGGATACCCCCACAGCCAAGGCGTTGCAGGAGAATGTTAAGTACGCCAACATGATCGCCAAGGTGCGGCCAATGACACGCCGGGAAGGCATGCAAGGTGGCATCTTGCTGTGACTGATGTTCAGAGCCCGACTGACTATCAGCGCGTGCGTGTGTAATGTCCGAGAATACAAAGATGGATGTGGGCAAGCATGCTTGGCTCCTTTCATCTGTGGCGTACACGTCCACGGACCTGCACAGGGCTCCAAAAATATAGAAAAGGCGACGAAGACGCTCCAACTTATTGAAGCCGCTGGGTGAGCCCGCCTGCAGCAGCCCGCACGCGCTCCGGTATGTGCGCCATGCTTGCATGCCGCATTGATGGCGATTGCATCAGGTGGCTTTGTTCATACCGTGTGTATGTGCCTGCTGCTTCCAGAGCCATAGTGCGCCACCTTACCATCTTACTATCCACATGCTTGAATTGACATCCTCTGCTCATGTCTGACAATGTAGGCCGGTGGCCACAAGGGCCGGGCGCCTGCATCAGGCAAGTGGCCGTATCTGATGGAGCGCTTGTTCTGGTTTGGTTCTCCCTCCTCGGCCAGCATGTGCTTTGCTGCGCTGGCTGGCATTTTTGCTTTGCTGCCAGCCAATCCGTGCCCAGATCGTACGCACTAGTCAATCTTGCGTTCTCTTCTATTTTAGCGACCTGAATGCGTGCTTCCAACTGCGCCCATGCATGCGTACGGCTCTGCTGCTGCATGACAGGCATACGTCAAGCTGGCGGTGAGGCACCGGACACGCGGTTGCTGGCACTAGTGGCGCTGGCCACGACAGCCAAGCCACTGCAATCACACTGGTCTTCTTTGGCGTGCGACAATAAGCATTGCTACCAGACGCAGAGAACACGCGTGCATAAGAGTGCGAGGAGCATGCATGCAGACTAGAAAGGGCACGCTCCACATTGCTTATCAGTAGATCGTTGGCCGCCACTTACTATTGCCGCCCGCAGAACAAAGTGAAGCTCTTCAAATATAAGATATTTATGCCATGTGAGTGAGCTGTACCTGGGGTGCATGCGTGGTGCATATGCTACCAATGCAATGCACATCCAAAACTCCTGGATGTCAGTTACAGCCGCGGATGTGCACCTTGTTTCATTGCACTTTGTTCGCCATGGCCGCTCGGTGCTGCAGGGAAAGGAATCTTCAACAACAGGGATCTGGTGCGTAGCTGCATGCGACGGGCAGCGTGCTAGCTGTGCGCGCTCGCTAGCTAGGAGCTTAATTGTGTGCCACAATACCGTTGGGCCCTCTGACCGTCTTGGGGAGCATGTTTGTTGACACAAGCAACTGATAGCTTACCCCGCATTGCATCACAACGATTCAAACAATGTATGCCAGGCTAACAAGGCCATCATCGCAAGGTGCGGGGCAATGCAGTGCACGCGGTTTAGGTACTGTAGTAAATAATCGGAGTTTTGTTGTGTGCATGTGTGCGTGTGTACCATATATGTTACACTTTGACGGTGCCCGCACATCAAGCGAAGCGTGTGTTCAGAAATAAGTATAATAGTGTGCGTGTGCACATGTATGTGCACATATATATCTGCGTCGATGCTGTGTGTGCTGCTCAGGGGCGGCCACTGCACGTGTAACCACCCTTGACGTATATATGTACATGCACCTAATGCACCACAATACAGGTTTGAACAACTGGAAGCGCTGGCCAGAGGCGAGGACGCAATCAAAGCAGCAAGCTCCGCACCTACGATCAAGCTGGGTGATCTGAGTGAACTAAGCAATGGCATGGACCTTAAGAACCTGGATGCAAGTAAGCACTACTCTGCTCGCGCGCAACTATTATGCTGCGTGCTGCTTGCCGAGCCCATTGCCTTATGTAACGCTTACAGTTGAGGAGGCGGTCACAGCTGCTAAGGCATTCCCCGAGCTCCGCCCTGGTGCCAGTGTCATAAAGTACGGCGACGAATTTAACGCCGACAAGGTGTGGCCCCCACCTGCTGCTGCAATCACAATGCTCCGCAATAAACGAAAGACGCACGATATGTAGTAAGGCTGGCATCTGGCGCGCCCTGCACGCACTGATCCGTTCCTGTCTGGGCAGGCGAACAGCGTACAAAAGGCAGTCTTGGCCGCAGCAGACGGCACGACAGGATCGGCAGGTGCGCTGTCCCGTCAGGCTACGCTAGCTGCTCTGCTTTCGCCGTGCCGTGCGTCTCCAACAATGTATGCGTGCGCGCGTGCGCTCATGATGTCTGCTGGCATCGACGTTGCCCCACACCTCCGTTGGTTTGCAGCGGACACCAAGGTGCTAGTGGCGCCAGGCAAGGCGATGACGAGGTTAAACGAGGCCGCGGATGCCGCCGGCGACATAAGCCAGCAGGCGGACGACATCGGGCGCTTCACACGGGCGAGGGCTGGGGCTGCACTTGGTACTGAAGGTGCGTGTTTGACGGACCCGGAGACGGTGACAGACCATCGCCGACCGCTGCCTTTGGGGTTGCCGACGTGCTCAGGCGGTATGCTTGCGCGCATCACACAATGAGCCGCCAATGGGCCGCTGCCGTGCTTGGCACACCAGCTGTTGGGCGCCCCTTAACTGCTGCAGCCCCGCATACAGGGGCTTGGTGTGTGTGCGCACTGCGCACCGCACTTAAGGCCACCCAAGATCCGCGCTTGCTCCATGGACATGTTCCTTGCATGCCTGGTCGGTTCTCCCTTCCAAACCTTGCTCCAAATGCTGCCGTGCATACCAGCAGGCGCTGCTGTGCTGGCCGCTGTCAAGCCCCGCAACAGCGTACTCAAGAGAGCCAACGATGCCGGGAGCCTGGGCGATGAGATGGCCGAGCTGTTTGGCGTGGGGACCTACAGCATGGATGAGATCATGGCCGCTGCCGGCCTCCTCGATGCGGGTGTGTGGGTGGCTGGCGCCATCATCAGTGGCAAGGCAGGGGGTTCGTTGTTGGGGTTGTGTCACACCCTCGGGTTGGTGCCGTAGTTTATATACAGAATGTGTATATATATGATAAATATGTGACGCGGCTACAAGCTGGGCATGACGAAAGCAGCGAGTCGCACACATTGTCGGCCGGCAGTGGGGTGCTAGTGCACGCACAATATTTAGTGCCAGCGTTATTCCTAGGGTAGTCCTCACACTCACGTCCGCTATGCCCACCCATGTGCAGGCGCTATGGTGAACGAGGGCGCTGACATCGTCCGGGCTGGCGGCCATGTGGCCAGGGTCGCAGCGGATGCTGGCCCCTCCAAGCTGCGTGCTGCCGCTAATGCTGTGTGGCGAGGGACCAAGTATGCCGGCAAGGTCACTGGCGCCGCCATTGCAGGCACGGCCGTGACTGGTGCAGCTGTGGTCACCAGCCCCCTGTGGCTGCCAGCTGTCGGCATAGCCATGCTGCGCGGTACCAGGAGCTCTGACATCCTTGGTCGTGTTGGCCGCTGGGGCGACAATTTCGTGGACGCATTCGGTCTCAGCGATGACGCCTCCCGCGGTGCACGCCTGGCACAGCAAGCAGCAGGAGGCGCGGCGAGCAGCAGCGGCAGGTCTGTCGTAAACAATGTGGGCTTGCTGCCCGGGCAGCAGCTTATCGATCCCACTAATGGAGCCTACGTCTCCGGAGGCCTGAGTAGGACCAGCCAAGCTATCGCTGACCAGGAAGTGGTGAGGCTTTGCTTGCGCCAGTGCACGCATGGATGATATCGTATTCTGATGCATTTCACAGCACAATATCACTTAGAACCTCTGAGCATCGCGTGGTTTGGGGCTCAACTTAGCCCACGCATAGCTAGTGTCGGCATGCATCCTGCTGGTTGCATGCTCATTATTAAAAACTGATAGCACTTGCTCATTAACCAGGCTTAGCTAGCTAGATAGGCGACGGATTATCTTCCGGGAGGGCCAATGGCTGTGTTCGTTACTTGCACCACAGAGCATCATGGATGACTTTGAGCAGTCCGTCCGACTGGATGAGCTGGACGAGTCGGCAGATTCGCTGGGCATGACCGATGAACTTGAGCTGAGCCAGCCTGCCGGCTACTTCGCAGCAAAGAATGCAGCAAAGAAGACTCCCAAGTGGGCGGGCATCGAGCTGGAGGACCTTGAGGTGGGTGGTGGTTTGATAGTCAGCGAGGGTATCTTTACAGTGGTGTCATAAGGCTTACTACGGATTATACCTTGACAAACGGATAATCTGCCCACACAATGTTCGCATGACCCACCTCCTTTAAACAACACAGGGACTGGGACGGCTGTTCCAGGAGCGCAACGCAGCAACAGGCCGTGCCGCAAACTTTGCCGACTTGTTTGACGAGGCAGACGACATGAACCTCGAGTCTCTGGACGGCATAGCTGAGCTGTTCGAGGTGGGAGACAGTCGTGTTATAAAAAAGTTATGACATAACTTATATATGTAACATATATATGCACAACCTAGGTCACAGTTTGACAGCTAGCGCGTGGGGTTATTACCTGTGTCTATGAGATGCCTCCATTATTATTCCCCATGTTGACTCCGCGTGCTGCCTGCGCTTGCTGCCTCGCCTCACAGCAAGCAGATGAGGCGGCCAATATAGCGCAGATGCGGCGGCAGCGCATCGCCAAGCTAGCGGAGCAGCGGCACGTTGCCGCCCTCACCAAGCCAGAAGTCAAGACATTCAGGTGCGTGGCAGACGACACGCCCCCTGTATTGTGCAACAGAGCGCAGAGGCAACAAACACGCATGTGGCTGGTCGAGGTTATCGTATTTCCTGGCCATGCATGCTTATTACCATATGTGGTCAACCTTTGAAGCACCTTTCACCCGAAAATTGTTATGCCGCACATGCTGCGCGCTTCTTCGCTGGCTCCAGGGGTGTCTTTGACGTGGGATCACTAGAAGACGTACGAGGAGTGACAAACGCGTTTGGCCTGCCAGGTGCGTTCGTCCGTTGGACATGCACGCATGCGCGGATAGCGTGGCACATACACGGCGTGCACGCTAGCCAAGACACGTGCACAGCCACTCCGAGCCGAGAGCTGCACAGCCTTAGTAATAATGATGTGTGTGCGTGCGTGGCTTGCAGCGCGAGGACATCTGGACGAACGGCAATACAAGCTGCAGCACTGCAAGGAGAACGAACTTCGTATGACTAATGGCTGGGGAAAGGGGGAGACGGCCGGGCTGAATCTAATGTCCCGTTTCTAGACAACTGCAAATGCTGGTGATGGCTGTCATCTACCTATTCACAGGCAGCTTATTGCACTCGCCAACATGGATGGTGAGGGCCAGCAGCATCCTGTGGCCTCAACCTCATTTGAGATCCTCAATGCACGCGCACACGCACAAACAATGCATTAGCCATATGGCTTTGATGTCGCCCCCACCCCCGCCCCATCTATCCACTCAATGCGACCCTCGCCGCCCCCACTCCCCATCCCCGCAGTTGATGAGTTTGGGACATTGGTGCGTGCCTTGGGACAACGGCGCAACCAGATCACCTCCGGCTTCGTTTTTTTCCCGACATGCCAGAGGGCGCGGCGGCTTAATGCTGGCATATGTGGATGACGTGGGTGTATCGCTCCAACTACGTCTGCATTGGGTGCATGCAGGTCGCGCCAAATCAAGCGTCAGCCTGGGACGTTTTCAGCCCCAACCGCATTGCAACACTGTGAGTGCGCGTGCTCACATCCTGCAAGCCGAGTGTGCACGAACACGTACATGGCTGCCGGGCCGGCCTTTGCTACTTGGGGACATGCAAGAACGTGCACACCTGCGGGCCTTGTTGTCCTGGTCGCTCGCTCAGTCATTGCTGGACTACTCGCTTGATGGTGCATGCACGAGTGCACTGCTCACACCAATTGACGTAATGCACGCAGTGACACACTTGGCGCGCTGGCGGGGGGCGCTGGCAGGTGCGTGTTGCAGTGTTTATGAAATTGGGTACTAGTACCCATTTCGGTACTAAGGAATTAATTCCGCTGATGTGGTTGGGTACGGGGCCCGATATCCTCCCCGGGGGCAGTACCCGGCTGGGTAATAATTATAATGCAGTCTAGCTTGCGCGAGTACCCTCCCACGCCGTGTTGCATACGTACCGGGGTGCCAGCCACGCGGATATCAAGTAACGCAAGCCCAGTGTGGGGATGGAAGGCTGCCGCTGGTTTACTTGCCAACACATGCCTTCATGACTGGCATACAACAGATTGAAAACAAATGCCAACGTCGGCGAGGGCATGTACTTTGGAGTCGCATCCCTCCTCCTTAAGTCTTTGGCCAACCGCGTGACTTCATTCGAGAATACCTACGACGACCGTTCGCAGTTCTCAGATGATATGTTCCACGCGCGTGCCCTGGTCCGCAACGTAAGCGGGGGAGGGGCCGTGCACCTGCTGTTGCGCCGTGCCAGCTTTACATGAATGAAGCTTCATGAAGACCGGCGGCGGCGCCGCCGGCCAGGTAACATGTAGCCTTCTGAGCTGAGTTGCAAACAACCATGTACGTTGCTCTCCACCATGAGCTCCGCAGATCACCATGGGCTACGAGCGCATGGACGGACTGTCCGGTCCCGGCAACGAAACGGTGAAGCCGCTGGGCCGTGGAGACCTGGTGAGGCTTGCGTGGAGGCAGGGGCAGCAGGCCCTGCACGGCTGCAGGCGGGCAGTGCGTGCTGCATGCTGGCCTGTGCTGATCGCTGCTGCCGGCCCATGGGTGGCTGGCTTCACCCGCCCATGTGCAGTTTTCTTGGCTGCATGCCGAGCCGGAGTCCATTAAAGCGGCTGTCAATCAGCTGCTGCACGCCGTTGACATGTGAGCAGTGCCGCTCGGTTGCTGGGCCCGAATAATATGTACCGTATGTGACATACACCATGTATGCCTAGCGAGGCGGGAAGCAGATAGAGCAGCAGCCCTCGGATAATGTTTTAATCCCTCTGACACGTTGGGATTCAAGGGCTCCTTGCCGAAATGCATGGCTGCTGCTAGCTACCGGCATGCTGTACCCACGGCCACCTCTCGTGCACGCAGCGACCCTAAGACCATCAATAAAGCGACACGTGACTTCCTTCGATACCAGTACGGGCTCCGAATGACTCCGTACGAGCAGCACATGTACGGATCCCAGGTACGAAGATGCGTGGCGACCAGGTCACCAGGATGCACGCTGGGGCCTCACGCTGCCCGTCACCCCTTGCTTGCTTGCGGCCTTGCTATCCACACAGAACATTGACCAATGGTGGGAGTCGCGCTCCTACTTTCCCAGCGAGGTCGCAAAAGTGGAGCTGGGTGAGTCGCCGGCGCGCAACAGCAGACTGCGCATGCATAGGATGGGTGTGGGGGTGGGCGCGCGTGGCGACCAACTCCCACACAGGCTTCACACGCGTCATGACAAGCCTGACTACTAAAATTAATTTTTATGACTGATGCTCCGCCCTGTTGACGGATGGGGTACGTGCTGATTGCCGCCTGCCCTGTCGGTCCTCACACCCCCAGACGAGATCATCATGATGTTTAACAAGGACCCCTACTCCATAGCCGCGGGCAACGCCGCCCTGCGCAACAAGACTGAGAACCTGGCTGCAATCAGGTAGGCGTGATGACAATTGTACCCAGGTGATACTTGCACTTTGGGGTAAATGCCAACCTCTTGCACTGCTGCGACCTACCGCCCTTAATGAAAGAACATCAATCCTGCAGGCCTGAAGAAGGCGCTTTCATTAAGACTCCAATCACTGGCACGGACAAGTTCATGGCTGCCTTTCCTCAGTGCCAGAAATCATCGTGAGCACACCTTGAGTTAGGGTTAGGATGCGGACTGCTTGGCAGATAGAGCAAGGTTTTGCCGTTTGTGTGCAGAACCCATGTGCCTGCCACTGAGCTTACACATGACCGCTGTCTATCTGCGTTGCCTGCTCAGGATAGCGGCGGGCTTCAATGCAGACCTGACAACAGTAAGTCGGTTGTCCTTATTGCTTTTTAACGCTTAATTCTTGACTTTGAGTTGCTTGAAGTCCTGTGGACCGGCTGGTTACTTGAAGCCCCCTGCCCCATTGCACCGCTGTCCCTCAACGCAACGAACTGCACCCCAGTGTGCCAGTGAGTGACGGGCGGGATTTCATGCGGACGCTGTTGTGCGGGGGTTGTGCGCACTGCAGTCCAGCTGGCTCAGCCTGACAACCATGCAAACAATGCAGTGATCCCCAAGTACTCTTTAGAAGGTTGTCATACGATGGCTATTTGATTCTTGTGTTCACGTCCAGGTGCCGTTGTCGCCATGATGTGCTCGCCGTCTATCAAAGACAAGGGTGTTGCTGGCTTCGCTACCGAAAAGATGTACTACAACACGGGTACGACAATACGATCAGGGGCGGAGCGGCATTGTTGAGGGCGGGCGGCGTGATTGCCACATGTTTGCAAATGAACACGTGCCATCCCTCGGCGATGCCACATGTAGAGGAGGAGGAGTCGTACTACCGCCTCAGCATCTCCCGCGCCGAGGGCTTCTCCACATCCAAGGAGTCCAGCCCCCAGATGCGAGGCAGCGATGCCGACATGATCCTGGTGGGGGGATGCTGTCGATAAACAACATGAGTCAGCAGCAGTTACAACCAGCAGCAACTCGTGAAGTCCCCTGCATGCCCCTGCGGGTATCATTGCCGCCTCCACGCACACAGGCCCCCACGTTCAGCATCATGTTCATGATCCAGGACACGCTGGCGTTCGACTCCGCCACCTGCTCTCCCACGGCAACCATGGGCGTGCCAGCGTGGGACATCGACACAAAACACAACATGGACGGCACCGCCTGGCACAGGTGGGTGGGTAGGGTGTCCCCAACGCACATGGTGGCTTGCGGAGCTTTCTTGCTTGCGGGGCTGGGCGACGTACAGTAGTGGTGGACCCTGTCGATGGACACATCACGACCACCTGCATGCATCTGCTCCATCCTGTTCAGTGTGTGGCACATCAAGAACGTCATAATCCCGGAGCTGACGGCTAAGGGTCAGACAGAGCTTACAAAGGCCCAGCCCGACCAGTCCATCATCACATCGCTGCAATCGGTGCGCTGCTGATTGACTCTTGCTGATTCCGTGGCCAGCTACGTTTGACACGGCAATCGGACGACATTGTCGCCTAGGCCTGGGTGCACGGGTCGGTCTACTGCTGGTTGCTTGTTAGTTACGTCAGCTACAGGCAGCAGTGGAAGTCAGCCAGCTGTGCAGCGGGGGCTGGTCATAGGGGGACTTGCCGTCCTCACCCACCCGCCCCCTGACTACACAATGGGGTCAATCAAGCCCAGCGTATACAATATATTTACTAGTATGACTGCAGTGGAAGTCCGCTGCCTGATGCCTGCGTGTTGCCGACCCAGGGGCTCCGAGCATGGGAAGACATCCTGGACGTCCACGCCAAGCTGGCAGAGAATGCCATGTCGGGAGACGACGATGTGGGCCCCGTGCTGCCCGGGTACCAGGTGATAGATGCGTGCCTGCTTGAAGGCCGTGACTAGCAATATCTGCAGATGCATGCCTGCCTCAAGCCCGTGAGTAGCAACACCGACCAACGAACGGAGCTGCCAGCCTCTGCCCACGCACTCACATTGCTACTCCTACGTGCTGCTCAGGTCGGGCAGCAGGAGTCCAACGGCATGATACAGCCACAGCTTGAGGTGAGGCGGTGGCAGCTTTCCCGACGTGTGCCTCAAGCTGTCGAGCTCATCAGCCAGTTGGCTGCACATGCTAACACGCACAAAACCACAGATGCCATGTGCTAATCGCGTGTCCAATCCCTGTCCATCCGTCCCCAGGGCTACTGGCACAACTTCAACACTCTGGACCGATCCCAGTTTAGGCGAGTAGCCCCACCCAACAGCTCATCCACGCTGCATGTACACACGTGCTACACGTGCGAGCGCACTTACGACGGATGGACAGACATGTGTTTCTGCCTTGCCATGCTGGCAGGCACCCGCACATGCACGAGGCGCGCACCATTGCTGCAGATCGGCTCGAAGAGGTTGGTTTCAAAGATAGTCGGTTACAATTTGCTGATGGCCCCGTGCGCCTGCCCCACCTGATCAAGAGACCCGGCCACACTATGCCATTGCCTATCCACAAGTGCTGCCACACACACGCATGGCCAGCTACTGCTGCTGCAATAGATGCTGGCGGGCCCATCATGTAGACGCCGCTGCCCCCGACCTCTGCCTTCATTCGTCCTCTCATCTCCGTCACATGTGCAGGACGCGGTGTGGCAGCAGGGCTACTATGAGGGCGATGACAAGCTACAGCGCCTGATGCTGCGCACCCAGCAGTACCTGGACGACTCGGGTCCGGAGGGCAATGTGGTGGTGCAGCCCAATGTGGAGGTCATGGGCGGCATCATTGCCGGCAAGCAGATTGACTCGCTGCAGCAGCAGTTTGGCAAGGTCTTTAACAAGTGAGGCGGATGATACTGCAAGGGGTTTCTTATTTGCGAGTGGGACAAGCATCACATCACAGCAATGAATGAAGCCATGCTGTGTTCTGATGCACCTGCGTAACCTGCGTCTCCAACACAATGCCCAGGTTTTCGTTTTCGGGCGGCGGCAGCACCTACACGTACCGTGTGAAGACCACGACCACAATTAGCACAACCCTGCGCTTCGGCATCTCTTTCAAGGTGAGCCGTTACTATCGTGCGGCAAACAAGCAAGCAAGCGGGCCACACAGTTAGCATTCACTGGTGTGCTATATTTTCGACTGCTGCGGCTGCTGACACGCATCGATGCACCAAATTGTGTGCGCCCCCGCCATGCAGGATATGATGGGATTGTACGGAAGTGGCGAGGGAGGCACCGGGTTCTGGTTGGAGAGCCATGTGGGTCATGTGGCCTGGCGGCCTCTCAAGACACCGCGGCGTGCCCTCTGTCTGGCTAGCACTCAACTGACTTGCCTGTGACAACCGCCACGCACCGGCCGCAGGACGAGAGCATGTACGGCTTTGAGCTAGAGTTCAACAGCGACCTGCTGCGGGTGTGCTGGGATGATGGTGTTCGCTGGGGCCTGCAGGCTGCGGTGGACCCAGCCGTTCCGTCAGCATGCTGCATTCTCCCGCTGACCTACGCTGCTGACTGTGGCGATGCAGGAGAGCGAGCGTGAAAAGGTTGTCAGCTTCACATTCTCAGACAAGGACGCCGGCGACTCGTTCCTTATTAAGGTGGGGACAGCTACGTTAGGGGTGCTATGATAAGGGCGGCCAAAGTCTAGCGCTCAGCTCAGCCCTACCTCGCACCTGACCAATATGGGCGAGCGAGTGGAGGCATGCCCCCATCCGCTGTGCTGGCCTGCCGGCGAAAGATGGTGTCTTAAACATCACGCAGCATACTTGTGCAGTAACGAAGCTGCCTGTCTGCGTGCCGCAGATCAAGCCGGATCCGGCCTTTGGAAGGCCAGGTACGCCATGGTGCCTGTAGTGCCAGGCTGTGTACGGCCATCCGCTCTACCTTGAAATTGAGTGGTTACCCAAACCCACACACTGCCCCTGCTACTGCTGCCACACAGTGTTCGAGACGCTCGCTGGCCGCTCCAAATGCCCGCACGAGCCCAACACACAGGCCCGCCAGGACGCTCGGCTGTCGGTGCTGGGCGCCCAGAACACGCAGTCGGGCATAAAGCAGGGCGACGAGGCGGTGTTTGAGGTGGTGATCGAGAGCCGCAGCGCTACCGATGAGCCGGTGCAGCTCACACTTGCGCCCGACCTGGCGTCCAACTCAAACGGCCTGGCGCTGCAGCTCATGGGCGCTCCCTGGGTCAGCCCCGTGCCCTTCACACTCAAGGGCCCCTACGCCACTCAAAGCCGGGCGATGGTCACGGCCAAGTGCGGCCCGCGCTACCCCAGGGGCACCGTTGATGTCACGGCAACCGGCACCTGCGACGATGGTGGGTTGGTGGGGGAGCACACACGCACCCGCAGACATATGAGGGCGCCTCAGCCACACTACCTGCAAGGAGTGTCTATAGTTTTGCCTGCCTATCCCGTGCCCCTCTTCCATCTCGCCATTGATCTTCGTTCGCCTCATTCCCTGTTCATCCCTGCCTGCAGAGGAGCTGGACCGCACCACCCTGGCGCTGCAGTGCTTCACGGGCTGCCCCGAGCTGCAGTGGCCCCGGGGCTGGCCCGCCTTCCAGCCGCTGCTGCTCAACGCCAGCGACGCGACTAGCAGCAAGGTGCGGGCGTGGTCGGCTTGATAGAAACCGCCAGGCATTCTTGTAGTGAGCCATGCATGGCTGCGTACCACATGTATGCAGGTAAAGCGGCAACTGCTTCCTGCCGCCCTCCATCCAAGCAACTAATCCCGTGTCTGCCTGCAGCCTCTCATCCTGT
This sequence comes from Chlamydomonas sphaeroides, assembly GCA_001662425.1. Taxonomy (NCBI): domain Eukaryota; kingdom Viridiplantae; phylum Chlorophyta; class Chlorophyceae; order Chlamydomonadales; family Chlamydomonadaceae; genus Chlamydomonas; species Chlamydomonas sphaeroides. Next base: position 60,125 of record BDDC01000004.1, read on the forward strand.
CCTTGCACAATCCAGACTACACCAAGCAGCGCATGGCAACACACCCACGCCTAAACGGCTCCAGCAATCTCATCCGGGTGGAGTACACCCGACCATCCTCGGATGCCGGAATCTGGACGCCCCTGGCCAACGCCTCGGTGAGCCAGCCAGAAAGGTCCTGAGCTGCTGCAGCAGCACGTGTGCGGGTTGCGACACAACAAGTGCACCCGCATGCCTCACGGACAGGACACCATCGACTTTGCAATGCTGGAGGACTCGTATGGATATGCCTCGCTGCCCTGGACGGGCTGGACGTCCCTGACAGACGGAGACTATCAGCTCCGCTGGGTGGCGCAGTGCGACATGGAGAGCGGAGGTGGGCCAGCAGACATAGATATCAGAGGCACACACGCTCACACCGTGCGTGTGGGGGGCCAAAATTTCAGGATACGCCCCAGCCATGCCCCTGACCAACTGCCATGTAGGACCCTCCAACGCTATCGTGGAGGGATCAGTCATCCAGCTCCGCATCGACCGCCATGCCCCCTTCGCGGTCACCAACAGCCTGTGGCCAACCATGGAGTACCTGCCGGGTGAGAGGGCGGACACGTGTGACTGTTTAATTGTCAACCCTGAAGGTTCATCGATTCATCCTTATGAGATGCACTTTAACCCGCTGTGCACACACGCACAGGTGATCCCCTGTTTGTCGACTTCTCGGAGCCTCTTGACTGCAGCGCCCGGTCGCTGCTGGGTGTGACTGCCAACTTCACAAGAAACGGCACCACCACGGCGCTGGACCCAGGTAAGCCAGGAGGGTCACGAAGACCACGAAGGAACATTTGGTTCTCGCTGTGAAGGCGTGTGACCGGCTGAGGCCAGCGACCCACATCTACCTTCCGTCCCTGCCATGAACATATCCCCACAGACCTCCTCATCACCAGCTGCATGGGCCAACGCATCACGCTGACCTGGAACCCGCTGAAGTTCCCTGCCCAGACGCTGCTGAGCAACCGCACGATCAACATTGCGCTATCGGGTGCTCGCGACCTCGCTGGGAACGTTGCGGCCAACTCTACACGCTTCTCATTCTTCATGGGCACAGCAGACGTGACTCGCGCCACCGTGAGCCTGTCGCTGACGCTGGGCCCCGTACCGCTCACTGGCACCACCGGCCGTCGGCTGCTCGAGGACCCCTCGTCGCGCTTTGATGCGGTGGACGTCACTGGCTCCGAAGGGCCGCTGCTGGCTGAGCTGATGCGCACTGTGGCCGGCAGCCCAGCGCTTGAGGTTGAGACCGCGGTGTTTGAGCCAACCCGTGACAGCATCGTAAGTGTATTTGCGTGGTACCGGTCACGGCCGAGGCGCCATCTTGTGCTGGATTGAGCCACCTTTATATTATTGCTCGCTTCACTGCCGCATGTCGTATGCATGCCGATGCTTACACAACCAGCCCTGCCTGCGACCATGCAGGGCGTGGAGCTGACGGCACACTACGACACGAAGCAGGGCCTCAGTGCTGCCGACGTGGCAACCCGGCTTGTGCAGGGCCTGCGCTCCGACGCCAGTGCGGGCATTCGGAACCAGCTTGGGCTGCAGGTGGCGCCCCTGCGCAAGATCAACGCAGTGCTGCCCCTCGACCTGCAGGTATGTAGCTAGGGAAGTAAGCGAGCCCTGATACCCAGATTGTGTTGCAACCGCATCTAGGCCACGGCCCTAGTCCAGGTCAACATTGCCCACACTGCACATTCCTCTTACCTTGCACCCGCAGCTGGCGATGGATGTGAGCCGCGAGCAGCGGCAGGTCGCTCGTGCCGCTGCCCGCAAGCTGGCCGTAGCGCTGGTGCTGCCGCACCTGGCGCCGGGTGGCTTTGCGGAGCCCCTGCCGGCCCTGCTGGGCGATCGAGACGATGGTGCTGCCTTAGCCGGCATCGCACCGCGCCGCACGCTAGATGAGGTGGGTGGGGCAGGCAGCCAGGGCCTCGCAGCAGCAGATGGCCGCCCACGCTGACGTCACTCCATATCTCCAGCTCACGTGGCTTGCCTGCTGCGTGCGTGTCCGTCCCCTGGCTTGCTGCACTCGCAGGGCATCCTGGCGTCCTCAGAGCCCGCCGGTCAGCCCGCGCAAGCTGCAAGACTGCGGCGGGCCGGCGCCCCAGGGCTGCAGCACGGCAGCGGCGCCCTGGCGGCGGCGGTTGCGGCTGTCAATGCGGTGGCGCTGCTCGCCCTCCTGGGGCTGTGGGTGTCGCGCCGGCGGGTGCCTGCTGTCGGCAGCAGGTCGGCGCGTGCTTAGCAGCCACGCATGAATGTGCGCGGGGCAGGGCTGCTCGTTAGCTGGTCACTTGTTGTTAGTGTTGTCGATAGTCGATGGATTGCACGTGCGTGGCCATCTGTGCAGCGGCCCGCTTCACATGCATGGCCTCGGAGTCTGCTCTTCTGCTGCTGTGCAATAGCTGTCCTCGAGCTCGTAATAATTTCTTAAGCAATGCGGCCAGCTGATGAGCTGACAAATAAATTTGAGCAGTACTTCGAGCAGGCTGCCGGCTGTTGGGTTCTCTATGTATTGCGCTGTTGCGAGTAATGTCCTGGCGTCTGCTTGCTTGGAATACACGTGTATGTGCTTTGTGAAGGGCTGTGCCCAGTCGAAGCGGTCCTTCTAACGTTTTAGTTTGGTTAGGGCTCGGCGCCTGACGTGGCCCCCTGTGTAACCCAGGACCGAGTCCATCCTCTATCGCCCAGGGCGGCGGGTGGGGGCCAAGACGCTCACAGCTTTCTGCCTTTGGTACGGCGGCATGTTAAAGCATCCGCTTTATGTCCTGGACCTCGGGGGAGCGCCGCCCGAGGTTTCGAAGGTGCGCCGTTTCCGCATCGGGACCTTATCCTCATACATGCCTAACACCGCGTTGCCTGGTCGCTCCTGCAGGCAGTAGGTGCGCTGGGGCATGCAGCCTACGACTCCAGCGGCACGGCCGGGTTGGCAACTCCGGCACCGACCATGGGTCGGTCTTCCGGCGCCCCACCGGCAGACGCGGCTCCGGGTGGCAGCCTGGAGCTGTCCCTTGCGGGCCTGCGGCTTGCCCGCTCACAGCCGGCTGCCAATTCGGTGGCGCCGTTGCCTGCAGACGAGGCAGCCGCGGAGCTAGCTGTCGGGGTGGAGGAGGCACCGGCGTTCTTTGACGGTACGCTTGCAAAGCGCACCGTTGAGCGCCAGAATGCCTGCGCCAAGCAAGGAGCTCTGCGCATGGCTGGCCCGAGAGGGGCTCAGCCCCGATACGGCCCTGCTCCGGTGCACGCCGGAGCACGCTCTGGCCTACATGGTGAAGGGCTGCCTGCCGGCCCAAAAGGGCCGCGGCGGGGGTGGCGAGTGCAGCCCCAGCCACGTCAACACCACGCTCTTGCTGCTCAGCGGCTACTTGAAGCGCATTGGGCGGACCGGTCAGTACGACCCCGCCACTGGGCGCGGGAACCCCTTGTCGCCCGTCTGGACTGGAGACCTCCGCAAAGCGTCGGTACGCTCAGAAAGCGTGCCAGGCGGGCTACGTTGAGCGCTCGGCCGTTTCCCTGGCGCGTGATAAGTATGAGCGCCTGTGTGGCTACCTGTACGGCCTGGCGGCGGCGGTGGTAGCGGCAAAGCTTGAGCGGCTGGTCGCGCTGCGCGACCCGCTGTGCATGCAGTTCATGTACGTGACCAGCATGCGCGGGCACACGGGCAAGCTGGGGCTGGGCGACTTCGTTGAGCCCGAGGCGCCCAGCCAGCCCTACCGCGGTTTTCCGCTGCCCTCATGGGTGAGGCGGCGGCCGACCTGGTGCTCTGCGTGGCGCTGCGGGGCACCAAGACCTGCCGTGGGCGGCGGGCAGCTCCCATCCGCCTGGGGCCGGAGCCCAGCCGGTCAGAGCTCAGCTTTCCGGAGACGCTGGCGCTATACCTGGAGCTGGCGACTGGCGCCGACGCGCTGCCCAGGGCCGGGGTGATCGACCTACTGTTCCGCCCGCTGCGGGCGGACCGGCAGGGCTTCAAGGAGTGCCCCCTCAGCGCCTCCACGCTGGGCATGCGGCTGCGGCAGCACCTGGAGGCCATGGGCGTGTACGCCGGCGAGAGCTGCCACAGCTTCCGGCGGGGCGCGCTGCAGGACGCCGCGGCCTCCGGTGCTGCGCAGGCGGAGCTGCACGCCTTGGGCCAGATCATCAAGACGCCGGCGATGCTCAGCCGCTACCTGGACCTGAGCTGCCAAGAGCCCGTGGAGCCGCTCAGCCGCCTGTAGCTGGCTGGCCGGAGGCCACCCACGTGGCTGCAAGGCCGCGCCTGCGCCGCGCGGCCAAGCACGTTGTCTGAGCCTAAGCGTGCCACCGTTCACGGCTCTCTCAGTTTGGTTAGGGCTCGGCGCCTGGCCCCCCGTGTAACCCAGGACCGAGTCGATCCTACACTGCCGAGGGGCGGAAGTCTTGCTGCTGGGGCGGCGAGGGTGTAAAGTATGTGCGCAGCGGCACGTTCGTAACTAGGGGCAGCAGGCCTGCTGGGGCGGCGGCAGGCCGGCAGCAGCCGGCGCAAAGAAGGGGAGGGGCGATGCGCGGGGCAGGCACAGCAGGCACGCAGGCGCGCGAGAGGCTACAAGAGACCGAAGGCCCCGGGGCCGCAATCCGGGGCCAGCAGGCACGCCGGCGCAGGAGGGGCTGCAAGGTACAGAAGGCCCCGAGGCCGCGATGCGGGGCCAGCAGGCATGCAGGCACCGCCGGAGGGGCTGCAAGGGACCGAGGGCCCCCATGCGCGCAGGGCCAGCAGGCACGCAGGCGCTGGGGGGCTGTCAGGACCGACGACCCCAAAGCGGGACCAGCAGGCACGCAGGCGCGGGGAGGACAACAAGGGGCTGAGAGCCCGGAAGCGCAATAATCCGGCCGTGCGTGGACGCATGGACGAGCGGACGGTCATCAGGTAGGCGCGCCCGCACGCGGGCCTTGAGCTACTTGAGCATATGTGTCGCCGCCGCCTGCTGCTGTGGCCGACATCCCTTCCCACCGCCGGCTGCAGCAGGGCGTCGCGTTCAAGTAGAGACTGGCGGTCAATCGAACCACGCCGCGGATCGCACAACCTGGGGCTGCACAGATTCCGAGTCGACAGCCAGCAGCGAACCGCACTGCGACTCATTTGATCCATCCATTCATGTTGAACTACGAGGTACTTACACAGCGACAGCAGCGAGCTATCTGTGAGACCGCGGCAAGCACAAGATCTAAACCCGCTCATAGCCTGCCCTGGCCGTACAGCGCAGTACAGCGCCACCCCGCCCGGGGTGCATAAATGCTCACCATGCTCTAGAGCAGGACGTGAAGGCCGCACTTGCTTGCATCATTGAGTTACGCCCTCGCGTGCACAACCTCCGGCAACGCACGCCCGTGACTACGGCGGCCAGCAACATACACGCACCCCCACGCACGCGTGCGCGAGTGCCCAGTCCAAGAATGTGTGTCCATTGAGAGCGAGACACCGTGAGAGAAACACGCAGAATCAGAAACATACGGGTCTTCCAAGTGCGTGACGGAAGGACCACCTAGATCCGCACGCTAATGAAAACCCCAAAGACGCATTGTAGTTGGCGGCTCTAAACAGCAAGTATGTGAACATTCCGTGGGATGCAAAAAGGGATGACGTAATCTGCGGAGCAAGCACGCACGCACGGCCCACGTGCTCCCGCGCGCTCGGCTGCTGGTCATGCATGACACACCCCTGGACACACCTGATGGAACAGGGGGTCCCTCGGGTGCCCGCTTGAAGGAATGTAAAAGCACGCGTAACACAGACAGCCCAAGAGTCGTCAAAGCAAAGCGTTGGTAGAAGAGAATCATATGGCACGAGCACACGATCCACACTGTGGCAATGGGTGAGAACTCCCGAATGATTATCAGCAAGGTTATGCGGTGTGTCATGTGCTGCTGCAGCTGCTGCTGTCCCCACACAAGTCTGGGTATCGCGCCGCCAGCGTTCGATCGGTCGGCAGCGCGCTCAGAGGCCGCGCCAGGATGAATAGGTGCTGATGTGTTTAGGGAGTCCGTCCAAAATGCGTCGAGCGCATGTCCAATGCCGTCATTGCCATCTCCGTCCAGCAAGTCGGATTGCAGAGCTGTGGTTAGTGATGCAAGTGCCGCTGTCGGGTCTACAGGTTGCAGCAGTAGAACTTGAGGCCATTCATGGCCTGCAGGGCCGGCCGGCGGACAAGTGGCGAACGTCAGGTATTGATGGCAGCAGGCAAACAATAAATATACAAATATATATAATTTAGAGGTACAGGCAGCGGGCTTGACCCGCCGTGATTTAAGGAGGTGTGGCGGCAGCGGGCACCTTGCATACGCATCGGGAATCCTCACGCACCCGACCCCGCCCCAACCCAAGCTCACATCCATCCCCGCACCCCACCTACCGAATCGTCGCTGAGGGAGCCCTGACCGGCCTCAAACCGGGCCTGCAAGCATGTAGCAGGCCAGGCACAGCAGGCAGGCAGGCAGCGTGTAGTGAGCACACCGACCCACGCACACACTCGCATGCACGTTGACCCAAGCAATAGCAGCGCCCGCCTGTGTGTTATTATGCTGATGAACAGGGTCTACTTAGTTCGGTTCGTCACCACGCCTCGGCACCATGCCGCCCGCAGGCCCATTATTGTGCAGGAGACGCTGTGCTGCTGCGATTGGCGGAATGTTCATGTGTGCGGCTGGCTGGATGGCCTCGCTCATGGCTGGCACGCAGAGGGCCGCGCGCAGCCCGCCGCTGCTGGTGCGGCAGATATGCAACGCAACCTCCACACAGTTCCCACACACGCTCAGGCTCTTGACTTGCAGTCGTGCAATACATCATAGCTACATGTGTACCATGCGCCTACTGCGCCAGGCTGCTTCCCCACACACCACACCGCACCTGCATGCCGCATGCGTACTGCCCCCTGGGGCACTCCTTCCAGGCCGACCAGCTGCGGGCGGCAAAGTGGGGCGCAGGAGGCAGGGTCGCAGCGGCACCAGGGTCAGGATGGAGCGACAGGTGGGTTCACTCGCAGGATGCTAGTCGTGTGGGAGATAGACACGGCGCACGGCAGCTCTCAGCTGGGCAGAGCCAGTGGAGACCCCGCCCGCGCACGCCTCTTGCCTGCTCGTCCGGCAGCATGCAGTCGGCTGCTGGCTGCGTGCGTGGACGGAACTCACTCGCCCCGATACTGAAAATAATAATATTAATTTTATTTACGCTGGGTTCCAACCGGACGGAACTCACGTGCCCCACTGCTGCTCAAATCCGGAGCGAATTATGGTTCCATCAGAGCACTTGAAGCGGATGCTGTGAGAGAGGGCGGCGGCGGGCAGCAGCAGGCAGGCGCGCGGTCAGTGGCAATAATCGGCGCTACGAAGTGGACGTCGCAGCAAAGCGCAGCGAGGTGGAAAGGGGACCTGATGACCGAACTTCCGCTGGCTGCCATGTTTCGTTGATTGGCACACCGGAACCGTCATTGCCGGCGACACGTGCAGACTCACGCATTTGCGGCCGTGTCGTCGCCGCCCGTGCTCTCGAGCTTGAGTTGGGCTCCGGTGATGTACTTGCCCGATGGGCAGTACGCCCTGCGTGGCGCGGCGCAGCGGCGGGAGCGAGTGTGCCACACTAGTCGCTCCATCTTCACCAACAAGTGCACTCCGCCTGCCAGCCACGTCGCACGCGATCTATCTGAAGATAAGTGACACCCACGCACGGCACGCACGCACCAGCCGCGCCAGCTGCCCCACAGGCCCTCCTCGACTTTCACCTGCAGACGCAGGCGCAAAGGCGCAGGCAGGCAGGCAAGCGGCGGGCGGGCGGTGCCGCAGCAAGCCGCACGGTTCAGATAGATGCGTGCTGCCAAAATAAAAGTGATTGCCTTGATGACTGCACTTCTCGACCATACATGGCATCCGCACCTTTTCGTTGTTGTTGCACTCAACCTCCAGTCCATTGAGGGCAGTGTCGTCGCTGTCCCTGCGAGGAGCGGAGGACCGCGCAGCGGCGATGCGTCAAGATCACACTGCCCCTGGGCCGCGTACCGCAGCTCACCCCTCGCGCCCACCCCGGGGGGCCTCCACTGCAAGCCTCTGTGACTCCGTCCTGCAGCCTTGCCACCCGCACAAGTCGCACGTACGCACCAGCCCAGGTCCTTCTCGATGCGCAGCTGGAAGCCGCGAATGGGCAGCGCCTTGCTGTAGCCCTCGCGGTTGGGGTCGCGCTGGTGGCAGTACTGGATCTCGCCCCAGTCGCCCCTGCACGACGGGGGAATGGACGGAAGGGCGCCCGGGACGACACGTACGAGCGGGCGTTGGGCCCCGGGAGGCCTCCTGTTGGGCCCTGTGCGGTTGCGGGCCGCTGTGTTGGCTGGTACGCCACGCACCAGAAGCCGTCAGAGACGGTGTAGGCTGAGGTGGACGCCAGGTTGGTGACTAAGGGCGCGCACAAGAGGTACAAGAGGGTGCAGGATAGGAGTAGTCAGACATGGGCAAGTGTGTGTGTTGCCGTGCCATGCTGCGTGCTGTGTGGGCCGGCGCAGCGCTGCCTTGCACGCGCTCACTGGTTGGGTCACGGTTCTTCTTGGCTTGTGACGCGTCTCCCCGGAAGTACCTGGGGTGGGGGAAAGGATTGGTTGAGCGAATGCGCTCTCAACAGAACAGAGCCGGCAAGGACCACAGCAGTGCGGCTCGGTGGCATCTGGCTGCCGGCTAACCGACAGCTTCGTTTGCAGGCAGCAGCCCGACAGCTAGCTGGCACCCGCGGTCGGTCATCGAGAAGGGGAATCTATAAAACTACCATTGAAGTCGTGTACGCCATTTCTGCACTATACGTACGGCAGCCCTACCAGGGGTTCTCCACCATCTTCCACTTTCCGATGCTGGACGACAGGTCGTACGAGCCCGCAGAGATCCCCACGAAGCCCTCGAGCGCCACCTCCTCGAGCCACTGCGAGCATGAGGGCCAGGCGGGATATCCGGGTCATGGGTCCATGATGACTCCATGTCGTACGTACACACTATGCGTGCAGTGGGATCATTCGAGCACGCAACGAAAGCGAGCCGCCAAGCTAGCCGCAAAAGCCGCAGGCTGCACGGCGGCTGCCCCCATACGTGAGAGCTGCGCGGCAGTCAGGGCAGGGCAGGGCCTTACGGCCTCACGGCCTCACGGTGCAGCAGGAGGAGAACTTGAGCGTGCCCGTCAGCTCGCCGCGCAGCACCACCACCGATGCGGCGAACATGCCGGTCACGTAGCCCTCCATGTCGCTGCATCAGGGTGCGGCACATGCAGGTGGGGCATGTCGACGGATACACGCAATGACGCTTACTTTGACATCAGCAATGCCAACTACGTAGCGGCATGATGACGTGAACAAGCCTGCCGAGGCGGCTTGCCGCCCATACACGCACGCCGCCAAGCAAGCAGACTCCTCCTGCCCCCCACCCCACCCAGCACCGCACTCACGCCCAGTTGTATCCGGCGCACAGCTGCAATGGGATTCGGATACATGGGCAGGGACGGCAACAAGCGGAATGGAAGACCCATCAAACGCATGGCACACACATCTGTCATCCGGCTCACGCGCGCCTACTCGACCCCGAGCCCAGCAGCCACCGCATCAGCATGCCTCCGCAGGCACCAGCGTCGGTGTTGGGCTGCTAATAACCGGAATGTGCCGGTCGCCACCCCGACTGATGATGACCTACATGCGCTTGGCAGAAGGCTACTGGCGGGCACCATCTCCCGGTGACAACCTACCAAGCCACCAAGCAAGCCTCGCGCCTCCAAACCCCCAATAATGAACCCTCACCTCAAAGAAGTCCATCTCGTCAACGCCGATAGCATTGAGCGCCCGCTTGACGATGGGCACCTTGTCAATGTACGGCAACAGCTTGAGGCTGAGCCCCGCGCAGCCAGAGGCCTGCGGTCATATCAAGAGGCGGCCATGGGATGAAGGCCGCCTGCCAGGCATGAGGCCGCCTGCCTTAGTGAGGACGGCAGGTTGGACTTGGACTAGGGCTAGGGCTAGGACTAGGGTTGTGCAGCGTTGCGGCCTGGGCGCGTGGCCTGCGTGTTGTTGCTGGGTTAGCGTGCCGTTCCCTGCCCTGCCCTGATGCTGCGTTGCGTGTTGCTGTGCTTGTCTAGCTCGGTTGCGCGCGGTCGCCGCAGACGACATCGAATATATCATAGCCCGCACCTCCTTGGTGCACGTGTTGACCTTGCCCGAACCCTTGATGATGAGATTGGGGAAGACCGTGAAGCTGCCCTGGCAGTAGGCTGACGCAGCGAAGTAGGACTTCTGGATCCACGACAGGTCCAGCTTACACGGGAAGCCCGCCGCCTCAAAGGTCTTCGTGTTGATGTTCTGTCAATGTGCGAGGCCGCAAACACGTGCGCACATGCGTGAGGGTGCGTGCATGTGTGAGAAGACCAGCCACGCCGCCTGGCGGGCATCGACCGAGAGAGCAAGCGTGCGCCGTCGTCGGTCACACACGGAGGCACGCCAGCGTTGGACTTGATTTCCCTTTATTGGGGCTGAACCCTCCCGCGCGCGCCGCACGCCATCCCAGTTCGCCCAGCCGGTTGTAGATGAAAACCAGCAAAGACACACGATGCGGCGTCATGACCCGTAAGTTTTGCAAAGCGCAGAACCACCTAACAGTACCCGCGTTGTCTCGTTTCTATTCTTGCGTGGTCACCGAACCTGGTTGCAGAAGATTGCCGTGTCCGCAAGGCTGCGCCGGTCGCCGGTGCCGATGAGGCCGTGGCCCCAACCCGACCGCAGCTGTGTGTGTAGGCCGAGCGATGGACGCCATGCGAGGCGGGGGAGGAGCGAATGCACAGCGGTAAGCCAAGACATACAGTACAACCAAACCAAGCTCCGTCCCTGGCTAGAAGACCTGGGGCGGTCGTCGCAGGCAAGGGGAAGGGGCACACCGGCCTTGCCCTCTGCCCCTGAGCTGCCTAGATAGCCATACATGCACCCCGCGTCACCACCCCAAATGCATTCATCCGCACACGCACCCGCTGCCGCAGCTGGGCCGGCGTGGCGGCTCCGTACATGTCCAGCGCCCAGCCCGGCCAGCTGTCAGCGTCCGAGGCGTTGCGGTGGTCCAGTCGCTCCCACAGGTCCAGGCGCAGCAGCGACTCCTCCTCCAGCATGGCGCGCCGGCTGCCCGAGATACTGTCGTCTGCGGCGGAAGGGAGGGAGCGAGGGATGGAGGGAGGGAGCCGAGGCGGACCCCAGTGACTGGGCGGCCTGCTGCAGGCATGTATGGGAGCCTGCCAACTGCTGCCTACCCCCCGACGCTCACCCATCCTGGGCTGCAGCCGCTCCTGCTCAGACCGGTACAGCGGCACGGTGAAGGGAGAGCTCAGGCGGGGCACGGCGGTGTCGTTGACGCAGCCCGAGGCCGCCGAGGGTGGTGCGAAGAGCGCGGGGGTGATGTCGGCGGCCGTCAGGTTCTTGAACTCCGTGACCTGGATCATGATGTGGCCTGTGTGGGCGGCGAGAGGAGGGGAGAAGGGAGGCGGATCTCAACGACCGGGCCCTGCGCCCCGGGTACACAGGACGCCACTGATGTCCGTCAGCCCCAGTGCCAGAACACCTCGTGTCAGACGCGCGGAATGCAGACGACCGGAGGACAGTATCATGGGGTGCCGTGGTGGGGTCGTGGTGAGGGACGTGTCGGCCAGCCTGCCCGGCCGCTCACCCGCCACTGGGTGGAACATCTCAAAGCCAAGGGGGATGTAGTCTTTGCGGCTGTCGAAGTAGTCCACCTCCAAGGAGGTGGGCAGCGGAATATCCTGAGGAAGAAAGGCGCGGTGGAGGAGAGCGGACGGGGCACAGGCGGGCAGAGTGGCGTGTGCGTAAGGGGCAATGCCGGCAGGCGGGGCTGCTCGCGGCGTCCGGTGGTGTGGCGAAACAAAACAGGGCCGACAAGACCCTGCGCCGTTCAGGCTCCGCGGCCAGGCTGCGCGCTTCGGGCGCCCATGCAGGGCTGCGCTGGGCTCACCGCGCCAGCGGGGCTGCCGGCCGAGGGCGGCGGCGACATGGTGTTCGCAACGGTGGCGTTGGGCTCGTAGGGCTGGCGGATGATGAGCTTGAAGTGGCGCGCGGACCTGCAGCGCGGTCGAGTCAGCGCTGGGCTCGATCCCCATCTCACACAGGCGACAAGGCTCGGCGGCTAGGCCACCATCATACAGTTGTACAAGCCACCTGGACGACAGGGCGTTCGCGAGCCGTGCCGAGGCTTCCATGCATGCCTCTGACTAATGTCACCTCCGTCTCGGCTTCCAACGAAACCCACACGCCGGTTGGCAACCGACCCGCGGTACTCCCCGGGCTGCGCAGTCGGACATCAAGCGATGGCTCACCTGCCGTACATCTCGGTGTAGCCCACAAAGGTGAAGTTGACGGCGCTCGTGTTCTTGTAGGCCTTGTACTTGTCAAACTTGCTCTCGGGCAGGGGAAACGCGTTGCAGAAAAAGTACCGCTGCGCCACCACCGCATCCTCCGGCAGCACCTGCGGCGCGCAGTGTGCGGGTTGCGGCAGCTCGGGGCGCAGCACGCCTCTTGGATTGCAAGTCTTAAAACGCATGTACAATATAAATATTTAGAACGCATCGGCGCGCTGCGCTGGTGTTCAGCTGCCATCACAGGCCATCAACGGCGAGGCAGGCGGACACACGGCACGATGTCAAGCATGGGCGAGCGGCGCTCGCTTGCCTTCTCCTGCCAAGCCTGCACGGTCTTGGCGGCTTCATTGGCAACCTCAACCTTCTGGTAGCCGGGGAACAGCGCGTACTCGTACACGGTGCGGACCATGCCCTGCCACATCGTGGCCGTCTCGTAGCTGTGTTGCAGGGGCAGGGCAGGGCAAGGGCAAGGGCATGGGCATGGACACGACAGCGTGTGTCGGCCCAATGAGTCGGTTCAGCATGTCCTTGGTATGATGCGGTCCTGCGAGCGCCTCAGCCCGAGTACTCACTGCGTCATGTAGCGCTGCTCGTCCACGACCTCGACGCCCGCCAGGTCCTCGTAGAAAGAGTTGTCACCTGCAGCAGGAACACAAGCGGTCGGCAAGGTTACGACGGTTTGGCAAGCCCCCGGGGTAGCGGTCCGGACACGCACGTAGGTTGGGGCGCGCCCCCCGAGTCACAGCGTTCGTGTCCAGCGGAAACAAAGCACTTCCGGGCCAGCAGGCCGCATGTCAACCCCCCGACACAGCAAGGCTAAAGCTCTCACCAGTGCTGCTTGTCTGCAGCACGCGCTGGTGGGGTCGGGTGTGGAGCACGCGGCGCTGCGTGGCGCGGCGGCCGGCGGCCGCCCCACCAGGTGGCGCAGGGGATGGCGGCGGCATGTTGGGCAGCCGCGGCGAGGGCGGCGCAGGTGGCAGGTTCGGCATGGCGGGAAGCAGGTCGGCGGCGCTGGCGTCGGCGTCGGGAGAGGTGTAGACGCAGCGGTCACGGGAGGGGTCGAAGGGGAAGACGCAGGGCTCGAAGATCTGCAGGGAAGCGGGCGGGATAGGCGCGAGAGTACAAAGACTGATCGGCAGGTGGGGCAGCACGAGAGCGGCACCTCCTGCAATGGATGCGGTCCGGCGATATCCGGCCTGGCACGCCTGGCGCAGCGAGGCACGTTCCAGCTGCCAGGGCCGGCCTTGGACGGTATGGTGTGTGCGCGGCGTGGTGCGCCATGGTGCATAGGCTCCTACTGTGGCTGTACAGCAGGCTGCTGTCCACACCTTCAGCTTCATGCGGAAGTTGGCCGAGGGCAGCTGTGGGCGGGGCTCTTCAGGCGGCAGGTTGAAGATGACCAGGTCCTGACGATAGATTTGGTCAGACACGGCAGGGCTGGGTTAGAAGTGGTATCGTGCATGTGTCGCGTGGGTACGTGGAGTGCGGGCGATAGCAAGATGGGCAGTGCGGCCAAGTAGCAGATGGCGGCTCGGACATGGTTGTGGCCGGCGACAGCAAAGCGCTAGCATGCTACTGCCACCGTACGGCCAACATCCACACGTTTCCGCCGCAGCGCCCGGCGCGCGCTCAAACTCACCTTGATAAAGTTAAAGAAACCCTGCAATGCGAGGGAGGGGCGGCGTACAAGGCCCGCGCGGCGCGCACAAGTCAGCAGTGGGCACTGCCGTACCAGGCGCCGCCTCGCTCCACGAGTTGCCATGGTCGGCCCTGCGCTGCCCTGCCGCCCTGTGTTCGTTGCTATGGCGACTGCTGCGGCAATCCCTCCCGTTCCCCAGCGGCCGCTCAACCCGGGGCCGGCCGGCCGCTCACCAGGACGTCGTAGATGCCCAGCAGGCTGCGGCGGCTGCGGGACACCATGAAGCCAGCGCGCACGAAGACGGGCGCCATGCCCTCCTCGAAGCGGATGACCCGATCGTCCAGCGTAATGGTGCCTGTGGGCGGGCACGGCACGCAGGCGACTCGGCGGCACGGTTGGATGGGCCCCACACACGACAGGGGCTCCGTCTTCCTCCCTCGCTTCGTTCCTCGCCGAGCGAGTACATACGCGCGCACCCGCGGCGGTGAGTATGTGCACCACGGTGCCGTACACGCTGTCCTCGTCGGGAACACGGGCCACGCCCTGCACCACCAGAGCCACCTCGGTGGAGCCGGCGCCCGTGATCTGCGCGCGCGCGTGCAGCCACAGCGACAGGAGGTGCCAGGCGTTGTCAGGGGTTTGCGCACACGCAGCTAGCAGCGGCAAGGCAGGGTGGAACATGTGTTGTGGCGTAGTGGCCTCGTTCCGCGTTTACACCGGCGCACGTCGTGTTGTGCTTTGTCCACGTGCAGTGCTGTCCAACGAAGCCCACCTCCCCTGGCAGAGCCCTCCCCTCAATCCACGGCTCACATAAAGGTACTTGAGCTCCATGAGGTCGCGGACGCTGACACGGCTGCTGAAGGCGTACGGCGTGCCAACATACGAGGCGGTGCGGAGGACGGCCTCGGGCGCCAACACGGCAGATGAGCCATTGGTGGAGCCGTTGGCGGCGGTTGAGGTCAGGACAACCTGACGGTTGATAAGCGCTCCGTTGATGACGGCGAGCTCGTTGGAGGCGGTCCGAACGACCTCGGTGTCGCTGCCCTTGACGTACATCGTACCGCCGCGGACCTGGGGGCGCAAGGGCGATCAAGGGTGAGGGCATGGGCGTGGGCGTGGGCGGGGAATGAAGGCAGGGGGAGGGGGCTCGGCTGCCGAGGTGCAGCGGGCAGCAGGGTTCACGGGGCCGGCATTGGAGTGGAGCACGTACGTACGGCGGGCATCATGGTGCCTGTAGCCGTTGAGGAAGGCGGCCGGGAACCAATGCGCCATCCCAAAGCGTAGCTTTCAGTACTCTATCTATCTTGGAAGCCCAGCCAATCAAAGGAAACATACTCACATCCGTATCCTTGAGCGCAGCCACGATGGCCCAGGTGAGGCCCGTCATGGTGCCCAGCAGCACCAGCACCACCGCCACCAGGACGATGAGGGCAATCTTGAGGCGCCTCTTGTCCTCGCGGTCGGTGACCATGCGGGTGACCAGCGCGGCGAGCTGCGAGACGAGGCCCGCAGGACGCGCGCGCGGTGGGCGCACCCGTGAGCACCTAGATACTACCAGCAGCGCGGCCCGCCTGCCTTAGCCAAGCTATCGCGTTTCGCCATCCATGCATGCAAAGTAAGGCTGGACTCACTTCGCGCTCATCAATGCGCTTGTCGGCGTTCGTGTCAAACTCCGCAATCAGGGGCGCCACCTTCGCTTGCTGCTGCAGCGACAGGCCTTGCGTGCGTAATACAGCGACATGTGGGGCGCGCGTGCAGTAAGTCACTCGTTGCAGTAGTAGAATGCAGCGGCATGTATGGCAGCGCAGTGGCGTGCCGCTAGCAGCGGTCAGCAGCCATGTTTATGCGCACGCATCGCAGCGAGCATTTCTAGCAAAACTCACCGCGGGTGACCGCGCCAGTGCCTACACCACCCGCTACTTCTCCTGTCGATTCAGCAACTGGGTGCACAGACCCCGGGCGGCTGCTGTTGCCGCCGGCGGTCACATCCTGCTGAAACCATCCAGAACCCTGATTTCTCAGGTTGCGAGAACCGCCTGCCAATCCTATTTCTGCGATCCCAATTGTAGGAGCGCCACGTGGCGAACCCGGTGGAGGCTGGTCTTCCATGGCTGGCGGCGGGTTTTCACGCACGATCACGTAGCTAGTGCAGAAAGCTGACAGCTACGATGTGCGACGGCAGCTATCCCTAAGGATTTGCCTCAACGCGTCAAGCGGCGAGGCGGAAGCTTGGAAGTCAGTCACGTACGCACGCTGTTTCGTCTGTACTCTGTGTTCTATTTTCAGACGCACGTCATGGCAACTAATCAAGTAATGAGCAGAAGGCGGTTCTTATGTATCCGGTCCCCAGCGCTGCCCTGCTGTACTACCAGCTAATGCCAATGACCTGCAATCCTGTCTCTCGACTCCGAAGCGCAGCAGCAGAAGCTTACTTGATATCAAAGTTGTCTACTCTGCTGAACTCACGGCAGGAGCTTTGGCGAGCGCATTGCGTTGGTCATCGTCAACCAATACTGGTCAGCGCAGGCCGAATACGTCTTGTTAACGGACCAGTCCAAACTACTCATGTGATACTTCTTCAGAGTTGTTGGGGCGTTGCTTGGCGGTCGGGGTACCCGTACGTAAAACGCCCAAAAACCTCCAGCAGAACCTAAGCCAAGATTTCTTCTCGCGGCTTGAGGCAGCGTGAGGCAGCAACGAGCAGCGAGGGATCGTTCTGCGCAAAGCAGATGATAATCTGAGAATTGGATTACATGAGCCTTGCTTCCATTCGCTAAAAACATGGTTTCGCCCAGCAGGACGTGAAAAGTGTGAACCTGCCAAGGATATGATGTTACACGGCCGTACGGCAAGGGCGATTGGAGGAGCATCACGTCACCTCGGCGCAGGTGTGGGCGGAGCGCACCTTCTCACCGGACGCCTGCGCCGCAGGCAGCAACTTGCTTGGCCGCAGCGGAGGCGCGGGGCAAGATAGAGGCGCAGCGCGAGCGTGTTGATCCCTCGGTGATCCGCAAGCTCCGCAGCTCTCGCTTCCAGGAGGAGGCCACGCAGCACTACCAGACGGAGCTGGTGGAAATGAAGGAACTGCGTGGCTTCATGACGCCAACGTCCCCGCCGCCGCAGCAGCAGCCGGCCGCGGCCGTGCCCGAGCCCGTGCCCCTGGTGCAGTTGCAATGGCCTGCGGCCCAGCCGGCCCTCGAGAGCCAGCTCCCGCAGCAGCAGCGGCAGCCGAGCCACCTGCCGCAGACTCCGGCCCATCAGCTGCGGCCGGCCCTGGCCGAGCTGCAGCCGCAGCCGCAGCAGCGGCCGGCCAAGCCCCAGGTCCGCGCCGAGCTATCGCAGCACCGGCTGGCCGGGCAGCTGCCGCCACCACGCCACGACTGGCAGCCACAGGCGCACCCAGTGCAGGAGCCTGCCGGCTCCGTGCGGCAGCCCCCCACCGCTGGGCGCGGCATGGCGCCACCGTCAGCGCCGTGGCTGCTGCCGGCCGCGCCTGGGCCCCGGACACCCGCCGCGGCCGCGGCTCGCGGCCAGGCCCAGCTGCCCAGCATTGAGCAGCGGCGGCTGGCGGCGGCGGATGCGGCCGTCGGCCTAACCCCCATGTCGTTTGCGGGCATGGGCGCGGGCTGGCTCGGCTGCGTGCAGCCAACGCCGTCGCCGGTGGCATAGCCAGTAAGCCTGAGCGCTGGCTGGGGGGAAGGCATCCTCTATGAGGATTACACACACCCTGTGAGGGTCTTGGCCTGCCCCACAGCGGGATCCGGATGTCGTGAAGGCCGCACCGTACGCGCACGGTAAGGTACGTACCCGAGTGCCAAGTACCCGAGTGCCAAGAGCACCGGCCCCTTGCGTACCGTGTTACCCGTGCGTCATCGCCTTGTGCGCCGCGATGCCAGCAGTAACGCCATCATGGTGACGGCGCCGCGGGCCTACCTCCTCCACGGAGGCCTCACGAATCATACAATAGTATCCTACTCGCTTAACTGAATCAACGCCATCGAATACTACCCGGCGGTCTCGCACCCAGCCTCCTGCGCGGCGGCGTCTCGAAACTCGTCTTGTATGGCGCTGGCCCGGCCCTGAGTCCGCATCCGCTCATCCCCAGCCTGGCACGGCTGACGCATCCTTGACGCGCTCCCAGCCGGGCTGCGGCTTTCTGGTCTACCCTGAGGCCCGGCGGGCCTGGGCCTGGGGCGGCTCCCGGGCGGCGGCGCTGGCTTAGCCGATGGCGGGGCCCGCGGCGCCGGCTCGGCCAATGGCCCCGTCATGGGGCTTCGGCTCCGTAGTTGAGGACGGCAGCATGACGGCCGGCGCCGCTTTGGTGCGCCGCTAGCGCGCGGTACGGCTCTGCTGTCTTCCTCGGCGTCAGCGGAGAGTGGCGCGGGTGTTGGGCTATTGGGACGGGCTTCGACGGCATGAGCGGCGCCGCGGCGGCGGGCCCCGAGCGGTGCATCAGGCGCAGCCGCTGGGTGCGCCCCGCAGCGTGGCGGCGTGAGCAGGCAGGCGGGGGCCGGCAGAACACCGTTCATTGAGCGCATCTCAACGGGGTGCATTGCGGAGTGGTTACGGTACGGCCGGTCGTTGTGGGGTGACTATTATTTTGCAGACTTACTGAATCGACGCTATCGAAGGAGGGATCACGAGCAGCTGTCCGCCGGCTGCGCCGCTCAATTGCAGCAGCAGGGCGTATTGGTGGCAGCTGCCCACGCGCTGCTGCTGCCGTGAGCCGCATACCCCCGCCCGCCAATCGGCTGAGCATGCCAGCGCATGGGCCGGCAAGGGGAGGAGGGAGCAGGTAAGGCCGGGCCTGCAGCGGGCCTGTAGCCGGGGCGAACACAGCCAAGCCTCGTGCCCCGCGCCACCTCATTGTCCGCGCCACGTGCTGTCCGACGCCAGCCCGCCCCCGTCCACGCACAGGTGGATGGCGGCTGAGAGGGGTCCGAGGTGCGGAGAAGGGGGGCGGGCTGGGGCACATGACGGCAGATGTGGCGGGAGCACGCGCGCGATGTGCCTGGTTGGCATGTACGGCATCGTCAGCTCCCAAGCGGGCGCAGGCGGCTGTGGCGACCGCTGTGATGGCGACGGCGCCTGACGGCGCTGCACGGCCGCCGCGGCAGCCCCTGCGCGCCGGCGGGTAGCCAAGGGTAGCCAACGGACAGCAGCAACGGCGCAACGTCGTTGCGGCTGACCGAAGAGATAAACACGGCTGACCCATCAATCGGCGCCGTCGGAGCCAAGTCCCAGAGGGTCCCAGCGCCCGTTCCCTGCCTGGCCTGTGCGCATTTGTGCAATCGACTAGGGCCCCTCGGCACGGCGCGACAAGGGTCGACGATGCGCTTGGGTAGGGGCGCATGTTTTGAAAGCTATATCATGGGATCTCCCCGAGCCCGCTGCGCGCGGTTCCGGCTACGAGCACCGGTGCGTGGTTCCACAGCTGGTTCCGCGGCTGGATTGAGCTTTTTCTGGGGCTTCGGCGTTTAGCGCCCCGTTTTATGCTGCAAACCAAAGGAACACACAGGTACACACATATGCAGCGGCCACAACATAGGCGTATTTCGCGCTTAACCGGACAGCTGTAATGGCCGCAGCGAGCGGCCCGCACGCTACAAGCGCTCAGATGGGATGGATGGAGCAGATGAAAGTGGCGCTGCTCCTTAAGAAGGCGCGCGGTGGCGCCTTCGCGAAAGCCGGCACGAATGTTGTGCAACCTCCCTCTATCACTGTTCAAGACTTTGGCGCCATCTCACTGCCAGCTGATATGATGGGGCTGGCAGCGCTCTCGCATGTCAGTCAGCCGGCGCCCTTTGGCAAAGGCCTCGCCACGGTTTACGATGAAACCGTGCGCAGAGCCAAGCAGCTCGACGCTGCGCATCTGTACCTCGGACCCTGCTGGTCGGCGACGCTGCAGCGTATCACCGCCGGTATGGCCTGGGGTGAAGCAGCGGCTACCGCCGTGCGATGCCGCATGTCTGTGCCTTATCTGCCCTTCCTCCACTGGCATGTCTACAGAGGCCCTGGCCGGACTGGGCATGTCGGCCACAGCTCTGCAGGGTGTGGAGGCCCGCCTGTACAAGCTCCTCTACTACGAGGCTGGCGGCCATTTCAAGGCGCACAGGTGCGGGTCGCCGGGCCAGCGGGCAGGAGACAGTACGAACGGGGCGCACCGCGGCGTGGCATTTCCAAGCGTGTCCCCTCCCACCTTCCCCGACAATCCCCTTCAGGGACACGGAGAAGGAGCCCGGCATGTTCGGGACGCTGCTCATCCAGCTGCCCGTGCAGGGAGGCCACACGGGCGGCGACCTGCGCATCAGCCATCACGGCAGTAGGATTCAGTGGCGCACCGCACAGGGCAGCGCCAGCACGGCTGCGCGCTCTGGCCCAAGTGGCGCGCACGCACTGCCCTGGGCGGCCTTCTTTGCCGACTGCGAGCACGAGCTGTCGACCGTGACCTCGGGCGTGCGCCTTGTGCTGGCGTACAACCTGGTCAGGGTGCGGCAGCAGTCGCCCACGTCGGCTTCAAGTGGAACGGCGAGTAGCGCGGCACTGGACGCCGCCGTGCAGGCGTGGGAGGCCTCGCCCGCGACAGGTCCCCGGGACCGTGTGAGGGTGCTGCCGCTGGAGCACAGGTGGGAGCGCGGCGGCTTGGAGGCCTGGGCGTCTGGGATCAGTCCGATCCGAAATCGACTTGGGCGGTTGCAGCGGTGGCGTGCTTTGATCGATGTGCGGACGTATGGGATCACTCCATGCCCTACAATGCCCTACGTACACGGAGGCCAACCTGTCCTTCCGAGGCCTCAAGGGCCGCGACGCGGAGCGGGTGGCCTTGCTCCAGGGCTGCCCCCGTCTGGAGGTCCGCCTGGCGCTGCTCGCCCGCCGCGTAAGTTGCGAGGGTAAGAGATGCAATGCATCTGGAGAGTGAGCGCTCTGTCTCCGGCGTGTTCCTCTGTATACGGCAAATGGCACGGCCGGCGCGGCGACATCAGCGTGCATGTGGTCAGCCTGTTGGGTGGTTGGGCTTACAGCAGTCCGCACGACCCCTGCTTCCCCGGCCTCAGGTCAAGGGCGGCGTGGAGGGCGGCCACCACTACCACAGCCACAGCAAGCGCAGCCGCAGCAGCTGGGGCCGGCGCCGCGAGTGCTGGGACTGCGGCGACTCCGGCGAAGAGGACTTGTACAGCGAGGACGACGACAGCAGCTGGGCCGACAAGTCCAACGCCGAGGCCGCGGTCATGAGCGACGTGTACCATGACACGACTGACTTCCGGGCTTGGACGTTGCCTGGTGACCCAGGCGACGACGAAGACGGCTGCGGCTTTGGCATGAGCGACGCTGAGCAGGAGCAGCGGCGGCTGGGGCTGCTGGCCGGCGCCGGCTCCTGGGATGGCCTGCAGCTGGGCGGCTGCTTGCTGCTGCAGGGCGAGCTGTTTGGAGAAACGCCGGATGAGAAGGAGTATGAGGTGCGGCCGGGAGGGGAGCTGGGCCGCAGCTTGGGACTCGACGCCTCCCTCCCGTGCAGACCAGGTGGCCGCGCCCCGCGCGTACGTGTCGTCATGCCTCTCACCCGTGCTGCCCTCCTGCCCTCGAACTCGCGTCCTTCCAAAACATCCGACAACCCGCAGGGCTTCACCGGCAACTCGGGCCCCACGCTGGAGCACGTCTACCACCGCGCGGTGGCGGTGCTGTGGCCGCGCTCCTGCGAGCTGCAGCAGGCTCGGCAGGGCGGGTTCGCCTCGCTGCTGGCCCTGCTCAAAGCCCGCCTGGCGTCGGCCAGGGCCGAGCGCGGCGCGGCCTCGCCACCCGACATCGCGGAGCAGGAGCAGCGGCGGCTGGAGGCCGTGGACCGCGACCTGGCCAGCGTCACCATGCCCCTGCCCGTCTGCGACGCTCGGCTGGGGGCCTTCCAGCCGATGTATGACGCGCACAAGCTGCTGGCTCTGCTGGGCGCGCCCTGGGCCACGCAGCTGCCGCCGCCAGTGGAGCGGCCGGCGCTGCGCGTGCTGCGAGCCTTGGCGGCCGCGCCGGCGGGCGTCAGGCAGCTCAACGTGCAAGCGCTCGTGGGCTCGGTCGTGGCGCTCGGCGACCCGGCCTGCCTGGAGTGCCTGGCGGACATGGCATTGGGGTCCTTCGCCGCAGGCAGTTATGTGTGGTGCATCATCCTGGCGCGGCGGCGCGAGGTGCCGACGGACATGCGCCGCCGCCTGGTGACTGCGCTGCTGGCGGCCCTGCTGAGCAGCGGCGGGGTGCAGACGCGACTGGAGGCGCACGAGCTCACGTGGCTCCTGGCGCTGGCGCTGGCCGGCGAGAACGAAGTAGGAGGCGAGGGCCCCGGCGGTGGGCCCCTCGCCGGCGCCGAGCAGCAGCAGGCGTTCGTGACGGCGCTGCTGGCCCGCGCCGACGTCAAGGCCCTGCTGCCGGGCCTGCTGTCTGAGCCGCGAATCCTGGCAGCCGTCCGGGGCAGGTTGCGGGCGGCGGTGCGGCTGGCGGAGGCTCGGGTGGCGCACTTGCAGGCCGCGGTGGCCGGCGGCTCGCCACAGCTGACACCCTGGGAGCAGCCCAATGCCACCGTGCCCATGTGCCCCAAGGTGCGCGAGCAGGCCGCGGTGCGCAGCGTTTGTGTGCCTGCGCGCCTTGCAGCATCTTCTTGTCTCACTCTGTGTGCTCAGCCTCGCGCTCATGCCTGCTCGTTGGCCAGGCACCGACACGCTCCGCCCGTGCCGCGCTATGATGGCCGTGCCTCAGGTGGAAGCCTTCCTGCGTGGGCCGGAGGAGAGCTTCACGTACGGCGCGGGGAGCTTCGCCAGCATCACCCAGGCGCGCAAGTGGGCGGCGCGCATGTTTGGGCCCGGCACGTCCGTCCAGGCCGAGCGCAACGGCTACTGCGCCACCGCCGCTGCGCAGGGCAGCGGCCGCAGTGCCTGCGTGGTCATCCGCAAGGTCCGCAGCCCGCGCTTCCAGGAGCAGGCTACCAAAGGCTACAGGACAGCTTGGGCGCAGCTGGAGGCGGCTTGCGACCAGCTGGGGCTTCCCCGGCCGCAGCCGCCGCAGCCGCGGCCAGCGGCGCCCGTGCCCGCGTCCGCGCCCCAGGCGCAGCTGTCGGAGACTCAGCCCAGGTCCGAGCCCCAGCTCCTGCAGCAGCCGCAACTGGGACGGCCGCAGCCCCTCGCCCAGCAGCCTTGGCCGGCCCTGGCCCAGCCCCGGCCGCAGCCACGGCCGCTGTGGCGGCCCCCGGTGCAGCCCACACACCCTGCGCAGCAGCTATGGCCCGGCCAGGCTCAGACCCCTGCCCAGCCCCAGCAGCTGTGGCCAGCGCCCGCGCAGTCTACGCCCCTCGCGCAGCAACCAAGACAGGCCCCGGCCCAGCCAGAGCCCCTCGCGCAGCAGCCACGACCAGCCCCACCACAGCCGCGCGCGCAGCCTCAGCGGCCGCGACTGGCCGGGCAGCTGCAGCTCAGGCAGGTCTGGCGGGTGCAGCCACAGCCACAGCCCCGGCAGGAGCTCGCTGGCGCCGGGCAGCCCGCAGCCGCTGGGCCGCGTACGGCGCAGCCACAGCCGCCGTCGGCGCCGGGGCTCTTTGTGGCCGCGCCCGGGACCCTGGCATCCGCTGCGCCTGCCTCGACAGGCTCGGGGCAGCTATTCGCGACAGCGCAGCGTCTGGCGGCAGCACAGGCGGCTGCAGGGCTGCGGCCGGGTGCGTCCGCGGACGTGGGCGCGGGCTGGCTCGGCGGCGTGCAGTCAGCGCCCTTGCCGGCAGGCCTGCAAGCAGCGACCTGGCCGGCAGGCCCGGGGGCTGGCTGGGGCGCGGGCATCCCCGATGCGGGGCTGCACCCCAGCGCCAGCGCAAGCCAGCTCCCCAGTGGCGCTGCGGGACCACTCCCCAGCGCAAGCGCGAGCCTGCTTCACCTCGACGGCGCGGACCTTCCCCCCGGCCACGAATGGGGGCCGCAGCCGGAGCCCGGCCTGGTCTTGGGCGAAAGTGCACCTGCGCTGACCGGCATGGAGCTCGTGCTGGGTGCCAGCGGACGGCCCAACACGCGGCCTAGCGGGCCCTGGCACTCGAATCTGTTCCCGGGCCCGGACATGGGGCCTGGTATGGGCGGTGGCACCGGCCCAGGCGTACACGTCGTCACCGGTGGGGCGCCCGCCGCAGGCTGGGCCGGCAGCAAGGCAGCCGGCGGCGCTGCGTTGGGGCAGGCGGTGCACGGCGGCTCCGCTGACGTCATCGACTTGACCTGAGACGGGCTTGGGGCGTGAGGGCAGCAGACAAGAGCGCATGTTGGCAAGGTGACGCCGCGCGGAGTGCAATGTGCAAGCGATGAGCGGCGGATGGTATATAGGGACGCCGGGCGCACCCCAGCAAGGCACGCACTGCATCGACATGGCTGCGTATTGGCTTGTGACAAGTACTACATTTTTGCGTGCGTGCGCGCGATTAACACTGCGTAAGATTGCGTATCAATGTCCGGCGCATGGTGGTGCATGCAGCCAGGGAGCATACGCAGCAGGGCGGGTGGTTGTATTGGCGCCGTCCTGCTGTCGCATGGGCCTTGCTCGCAGGATGACTAAGCAGGCATGCGTACTGGCTGGCGTTGTTGACGATGATGTGTACGGTACTATGCATGTGTTGGGCATGGACGGTTGTCGTGGTCACTTCTGTGCCGAAGCCATGGGCTGGCAGCACGGTGTGTTTAGGCAGCCTCGATACTGGTCCATCCCCGGTCGGGTCGTGCGATGCTGCCCTACCAGGCAATGTAGTACTTTGGCTGGCGTGGTTGCCGGCCCACATTGCTGCAGCTGCAGGACTGCGGCAGGCGTGGACTGCTGGGTTAATGCTTGAGCGAGGAGCGGCGTGACGGTAACCAGGCGCTCCACAACAGCGATGCACTGTGGAATTGGTAGGACTAGCGGTCCGCGGTCGAGCGTGGATTGGGGAACAGGCTCGGTGGTTGACCGGACAAAGGACAACGCACGGTGCTTGGAAGAGGCGCTTGCTTACACGGCAAGGCCGCCTCCACAGTGCCGCCCCTCCATCATGCATGTCCCGCCCAGCTTCCATCCAGAGCACGTAGCCGCCAGCCCCCGCTGCCCTTAGCCCTGGACAGCAAAGCGCGCCCGTTGCCGCCACGCGTCCGAGCGCTATGAGCACGGCCACGGGCGTCGCCAGCGCGCTACAGCCTGCACGGTGGGCAGAGCGCTTATCCAGCCCCCCACATCCATGGGAATTGAGGCATGCCATGGGAATTGCTTGCTGTCCTCGCTACCTCTCTAGCCCATATATACCCCCACCCCTGACACCAATCCAACGCCTCCGCGCGCGCATGCCGGTACGCGGCCTATTGCCCATGCATGCACTGCATGTCGGTCCCACCAGGTAGCTAGGCCACGGACAGCCGAGCGTCACACGCTTTTGTCACCGCGCACATCGTCGCGGTCCATCAGGGGTCCGCAGCAGCTGTCAGCCTGCCCCACAGACTCCCAGCCCTGCAGCCCCGTACGGCACGCCGCATGTGCTGCCACACAGACTCCCAGCCATGTAAGCTGAGCCCGTCACCCTCGCGACTCGCCATGGGCACCGCCCGCTTGCCCATGCCAGCCGCGCTCCGCCCCTCCTGTCGCCCTCGTCCTACGCCGTGTCCAACCAATACACGTACACGTCACCAAGCTGTCGCGTGACACGCGTGCGTTGGGCCCCCACCCCCCTGCAGGCGCCTACCTGCCCTGCTAGCCCACGCCAGCGCGCTCCGGAGTGCGCCCCACCGCTGCCCCACGCTCAGCCGTATGACCTAAGCCAGCTCTAGCAGCTGATGCTAGCGATGCCAGCGAGTCGGGGCCGCATTCGCGGCTCCGCGCCAGGCGCCTGACTCCTGTTCAACGCCCGGAGGACGTCCCCGGCCTCGCGGCGGTGAGGCCCCCGGAGGTGCCTGGCCTGGCTTGGCTCGGGTCGAAGGTGGTCATGAAGCTGCTGAGGGAGTCGTCGAGCGCCGGCCGCCGGCCTGCTCCCCCCGCAGCGATGGGCGCAGCCCCCGCTGTACCTTTTGGAGAGGAGACTGCAGGGCGGGCACGGTCGACCAAAGCGGGCAAGGCGGATCGACAGATGGGCATGGCAGTCAACGAGTCACGAGGTGGCTCGCTGGCAATAGCAGGCACGCGCCTCTGCACCGCATCAACCCATGCGGCAGCATGCCTGACTGGCGTGCTGGGTTGTGAAGCGCTTGCCAGGCTTTGTTGCAACGCCCCTAGGGCACCGGCACCCCGGAGGCGCAGGACTGCGCCCAGGCCAACCTGCGTCGCATGCTGGGACCTCGGACGCACTGCCGCGCTGCCGCCGGCCCGCGACGGGCCCGCCCGCGGCAGCGCCGCTGCTCGGCGGCGACGTAACGGAGGGGAAGGCGTCGCCTCGTGCGTGCACAGGTATTGGCTCCTCTGTGGGCGGGCGATCCGGGGCGCAGGGGGTAAGCCAAGAGCCGGCCACAGCCGGCCGCAGCAAGAGCCGGGCCAGCAGCGAAGCCGAGCCGGCATGCCGCTGCCTTCCACCTGCCTCCGCTTCCTCGACGGGTCGTGCAAGTCTGCTGCCCGACCACCCAACCCCATCCACCCACCTGGCACCGCCGCTAGGCTGATGGGCGCCCGCCGGCTGGTGGAGCGCCCGGGCGAGCTCCACGGCGCCGACTCGCCCACAAAGCTGCCGCCGCTGGGGCTGGCGGCGCCACTGCCGCCGCCACTCATCGCCAGTATCGCCCGCCGTCGGGAATCGGCAAGCAGCGCTGCGCCGGCGCCGCCACCGCCGGCATCCGGGTCTTCGCCGTCCGCCACCATGGCCGCGGCGGCGGCCGCGAGCAGGGCCGGGTCGGCGAAGCGCGAACGGCGGCCCGCGGCGGCTGGGGCCATGTGTCGCAATGAGGCCATAAGGTCCTCGTCCTTGCACAGCGGCGTGGGCGGCCGGATGGAGCACAAATGCGAGGGCAGCACCATGCCGCCACCGCTGCCGCCGGGGGAGCCGGGCGCCGAGCCGGCGCCGCCACTGCAATCGCCGAGCCGCGACGGCGAGCTGACGGCGCCGCCGGGCGCGGGCGGGGTGGCGGGGCCGTCGCACCAGAGGCTGGTGCTGTCGCGCTGCGCGGCGGAGGCGGCCATGGAGGAACGCTGTAGCGGGGACGACAAGGCCGGGACGGATGACAGGTTGCCGAGACCGCGGCCGGACGGGGATGCCATGCCCGGCGACCCGCCGCCGCCATTGCGGCCGTCGTACGAGGAGCGAAGGCCGGCGGCGGAGCCGTCGCCGCCGGTGCCGGAGCCGCCCTCGCTGCTGGGGGCAGCGGTGACGGAGCCCTCCCGGCAGAGGATGGAGGCTAGAGGCGAGACATCCCGGCTGCCCCGTGACGGTCGAGCGTGGCCTCCGCCGTTGTGGATTGCGAGCAGGGTCAGCGGCAAGGACAGGCGGCTAGGGGACTCGCACTCCGCGGCGAGGCCCTGCGGCCCGCCATCGGCTCCTCCTCCGGCGCCTTCAAGGAGGGCGGGGCAGCCGGCGCTGCGCCGGCGGCCAGCGCTCGGCGAGCCAAAGGCACCGCTAGCTGGCGCCTCCCTAGGACTCAGGGCTGCCGGCAGACCTGGGGTGACCCGAGCGAAAAGGACGCGGCAAAGTGCGGCGAAGTGAACGGTAGGGACGCACGGCGGCGAGCAGCCGAGCCCGGCAGCGTTTGGCCTCGTGTGCGGTGCACTGTATGAGCACCTAACCCTAGCAGGTGTTTGGCTAGCGCCCGGTGTGCACAGGGCTGCCGCGCCGCATGTAGTGCCGTTCTGAGCATCCGCATGCGCACTGGCTTCCCCTCCTCCTGTGCCCACACCTGCGTCCGCGGATGACTGGGCCTGCAGCATACGCACATTCGTGCGCCGGTCTGGCACAGGTGCGGCCGCTGATGAGGCCATGTTGCGGGGCCCAGTTCCCTACAGAGAGCGCTTGTGCTAAATAGTGCAGCAAATCATACTCCTAATGATGGTTGAGTGTGGTCAAGGGGAGCTCAGTCAGAAGAGATGAAATGAACGCTTCAGGGTTCCTGCCCAGCGCAGCTGCAACGTCTTAAGTCAAAGCGGAAGTAACTTGTTTGTCGTGTATGAAGTAGAGTGGCGTTTGTCGTTGTGAAGTTCGGGAGTCGACCATGCGGGAACTTCCTGCAAGCATTGGGCAGAGCCGACCCGCGAGTCCAAGCGTGCCCCGCACACAGTTGTCGTCAGAGTACCAACCCGTTACGCCAAACGTCGTCGCCCGCGCTTTCGAGCAACCACTTTGCCATTGTCGTGCGTGACTCGGCAACCGTCTCGGCGAAGCCCGTCAGAACTGCCACCACCTCATCGACGGAGCGCCAATCATGCATTTCTCTGTGGCGCCAGGGAGCTCGATATGTTAACAGAGCTGGGCAGGGCGTTCCGACTGTTGCTCTTCGGCACACAACACCGCCAGCTATCGCCACCGAGAGGGCTGCTCAGCTCCCCGGGCGAGGGCTCGTCTATCACCCCAACAGCTTAAGCGGCATCACGTCAGGCGACCGGCTCCCGGCCTCCAGCATCGCCACTCGCCATGCCGCTGCCTCCCGACTCAGTCGCCGTCGCGCCGCCAGCCGACGCTGCTGAGCCCGCGCCCCAGTTCGAGCCCATGACGCAGGCCCCCTCGGCCGCGCCCCATGTTAAGACGCACCACCGCTGCACCACGCCCGACGGCTGGCAGCTGCACCTGGTGCACACCCGGGCGACGCCGCGGCCTGCATGGTACCCGCTGCCGCCTCAGCAGCACGGCCTCGGCCCGGACCCCCGCTCCGCCTCCACCCTCTCCGCCTCAGCCCCCCCTCACGCCGGTCCCCACCCCGCTGACGCGCCCGGGGCGGTCGACGGCGCAGCAAGCACCAGCGGCGGCGGCGGCGGCCCCGACGCCGGCGCCACCACGCCGCCGCCGCAGCGGCGCTACCCCGTGGTGCTGTGCCCCGGCCTGGGCTCCTCGGGCGCCTACACCTTTGACCTGTCGCCCGTGGTCAGCGTGGCGGACTACCTGGCGTCGCGCGGATGGGACGTGTGGACCGTGGAGCTGCGGGGTGAGCGCAGGGGCTTGGTCGTGGGGCGGTGTGGCTGCAGGCGAGGTATGGTAGCGGCAAGGGTGTCACTACCAGGGCGCCGGAAGGGCCAGGGGCTGAGGCAGGGCCCCGGTGCAGGCCGCCGCCCGGGCGGAGCTGGGGCGCGTGCTGAAGCCACCCGAGGCCTGTGCTGCAACCGTGGTACCTGGCTGCCTCCTGCCTGTCCCTGCCCTGGGTAATCGGATGGCGCCACTTCCTGCCCCTCTAGCCTCGCGGGCTGGAGCCAGCGCGCTCACCATCCCTACACCGCACATCCCTCCCCCTGCCCTGCATGAGGGCAGGCAACGGCCAGTCGGACCGGCCGCGGCTGTTCGTGCGGTCGCGCTGGTGGACCATCGACGACTACGTGACCAAGGACCTGCCGTCCGTGATGTCGTACGTACGGCACGCCAGCGGCGCGGACCGGCTGCACGTCATGGGGCACAGCATGGGCGGCATGATCCTCACGCGTGAGCCGCCGAGGGGGACCGGGGCTCAGGGCCCAGAAAGCAGCCCCGCCCGACGCAAGGATGCAGGGTGCTGCTGCTGCAGGATGTCGGCGCTGCCGGGGCTGCGGGGGCGCAACGGCTGCTGCACCGGATGCAGTGGGCCCCCTGTCCTGTGCCGCGTGGTGCGGCCACGGCCCTGCTGGGGCCCTGCTGGGGCCCTGCTGGGGCCCTGCTGGGGCCCTGCTCAACTCTCTGCTGCCACCGTGCCTTTGCCTGCCGGTGCAGGCCTGCTGGCGCTGGGCGGCGAGCCGGCCTCCTGGGTGGCCAGCGCCACCGTCATCGGCTCGGGCTGCTTCCTCAAGGGTGGGCAGCAGGAGGAGCACATGGGAAGGAGGAGGCGGAGAAGCGGGTCGAGGCTGGTGGCGAGGCTGGCAGCGATGGGGGCTGCCCCTGCGCTGCTTGCAGACATGCGTGCGGCCGGCGGCAGCTTCGGCTCCCACCCCAGCCCCCTCGCCGCCGCCGCCGCCCCCGCCGGCTGCCCCCTGCCGCAACCACCTGCTTACCCCCGGGGGCTTCTTTCCTATCGGACGCCGTGCCTGTGCCGCAGCAGCGACGCTCGCTTGCCTGGTGCCGTCAGCCCCCTCCCTCCTGCACCTCCGCCTCATCCCGCGTGTGGCTCCGCCGCCCGCAGACAGCTGGTGGCGCGTGCTGGCACCCACCATGTGGCTCTCCCGCTTCCTGTACATGGTGCCCGCGGGGGCGCCGCTGAGGGCCTACAGGTGGGCGGGCGGGCGGAGGTGCAGGTGGGGGTGCACGGTGCAGGTGGGTCTAGGGGAGCAGCGGGGCTCAGCACAGCCATGCGCCCAGGCCGCACTGCAGCGCGCAGCGACAGGCGAGCCTGGCGCCCGCTACGG
Organism: Chlamydomonas sphaeroides; assembly: GCA_001662425.1. Taxonomy (NCBI): domain Eukaryota; kingdom Viridiplantae; phylum Chlorophyta; class Chlorophyceae; order Chlamydomonadales; family Chlamydomonadaceae; genus Chlamydomonas; species Chlamydomonas sphaeroides. Next base: position 90,631 of record BDDC01000004.1, read on the forward strand.
ACGTGCAGGTGGGCGGGAGGAGCAGCAGGAGTCATTGAGCTGCGCGTGAGTGGCCGCATGGCCGCCCGCACACTCGTGCACGCCGCGGTGCAGCGCTGGGGCGGGCACTGGGAGTCTGCCGGCCAGGGCTGTGCCCTGTGCGGCCTGTGATTCCTGCGGCCCTGTGCCCCTGCCCGCGCTGCTGCCTGCCGCCCGCCAGCCCGCTGGCGCTCAGCCGCGCGGGGGTGGCGGCCATCGACCAGCTCTACTTCTGGCCGCCCAACACCGACCCGGCGCTGGCCAGGGCGGTGCTTGCTCGCAACTTCAGCGACATCTCGTCCGGGGTGGGTCGGTGGCGCGGGGTGCGGCGTGCGGGCACGCGTGTCTGGGGTCGCTTGGTCTGGTCGGAAGCCACCAGCAGCAGGGTCTGTGGTCTTGGCAGGTCGCGGGTCGGCCAGGTGGGTGGCACTGGATCCGCGCGCTGGGTGGTCGGGAGCATGGGCCGGGGCACAAGGTGGGCGCCAGCAGCGAACGACCCAATCCAGGCCCAGCCCCTCTCGCTCCATGTGTCCCCCACTCTCACATCCCTCCCCAATCCCTACCCGCAGGTCATAATGCAGATGGCCTCCGCCTTCTCCCCCTCGGGCCTGCACACCGCCGACGGCCGCGAGGCCTTTGCCGACCCCGCCCGCCTGAGCCGCGTGTCCACGCCCGTGTTCTTCATCTGCGGCGACCGCGACCGCATGTGCCCGCCCAAGGTGAGAGGCCGGCAGCGGCTGCTGGGGCCGTTGGCAGCGGCTGCTGAGTCCGAGTCCGTGGGGCGATCAAGTGTGGCAGTCGACAGAGCTGCATGCCGAGGGCGGGGCTATTTGCCTTGGACCCAACGTCAGGTCGGGGCTGTTCTCCTTTTGTGCGCCTGGTGGCTGCGCGTGACGAGCGCACCCCTGCCCTCCGCCCCTGTGCGCCACCCCTGCCCTCAGGGCGCCGCGGCGACGTGCGCCATGTTTATGGGGTCGCGCTGCGCGCGCTTCGTGGAGCTGGGCCCCCGCGGCTACGGCACGAGGACCCACTACGGCCACTTCGACATCCTCATGGGCAAGGACGCGGAGAAGGTGGGGCTGCTAGCGGGGGTGGTGGCGGCGGCGGGGTCTGCGGCCTGTCAGGCATGGCCACCGTTGCGTGCATGTGTTGTGCGCGTGATACGGGGAGCACGACAGACGCGATAGTGCCAGGTGATCGCGGTCAAGCGCTGCATCCAGCGCAGCTCACGCGACCCAGACCGTTGCACCCGGCGCGGCGCTCCCACCAAGGCAGCCCTCACACGCTCGCCCCCGACCACGACGCCCCTCCTATCCTGCCGTGCCCCCGGCGCAGGACGTGTTCCCGCAGCTGGCCTCCTGGCTGGAGCAGCACGACGTGCCCCAGGAGCCCGACCCGCCAGGCGCCGAGCGGTGGCGCCCGCTGCCCCTTGCGCCACCGCCGGCCGCGGCGGGCCCCGCCGCCAAGCCGGCCGCGCTGGCGGCGTCCGCGGCTGCTACACGCGCGGAGGGCTCGGCGGCGGCGGCGGCGGCGGCCGAGGAGCGGGAGCAGCAGTGGCTGGAGTCGCAGCGGCGGCTGCTGATCAGGGAGAGCGCCCGGCTGCTCGCGGGGGTGGCGGCGGGGGCGGGGGCCGTCGCTGGTGCAGGCGGGGCGCGGTCGGCGAGGGCGCGCCTGTGATGCTGCGCGAACGGTGGCGGACACGGGGGGTTGCAGGGCGGCTATGTGCTTTAATTTCACCGCACGTCTCGGCGGGCGGCAGCAGGCTTGACAATGGTTTGGGTTTCATTCGGGCAGGTCGGGCAATAGTTTTCTACAAGTTGTCGCAGGGGGCTGCAGCCCCTCTTGGACACGCGTGGGCTCTGGCCAGGTGCGGACAGGTTTGCGGCCGGAGGCGCCCGCGGGTGCTTGCTGGCGATTGCTGCTGCGCACGAACTGCGCGCTTGTACGACAGGCCGGAGCCTGAGGCCAGAAGGCAGCGGTAGCGGTCTGGCCTCGCGCCTGCGGCTCATGCGCGGGGATCCCGAGTATACGGTCTAGGTGCGTTCGGGAATACATGTGTGCGCCGCAGGCGCAGAGCAGTGCGCAGTTCGGAACTTCGGATGCCGGAAGGCAACACCCGTACGGGCCTGACACGCAAGCCCGAGGTGCGCACGGGTATAGTAGCATGCTGCGCAGGGCCGGAGCAGGGCCGCCTGAGGGCAAGCATGCCGACGAGCACCTATCTCGGTAGTAATACACATTTCCTCCGACCCGGCCTGCATGCCTTGTGCGTTGCACCTCCTAGTCCTCGGTGACCACCCGCCTGCCGCCCCGCAGCGCCATGCCCAGCGCTCCTGCGCCGGCGGGCCCCCACCAACCCTCCCAACGCTCCACCAGCTCCACAGCGCCGCGCACAATGCCCTACCCTACCAGCGCACAACAGACAGCGCGCGGGATACCCCAGCCATGCCATCGCCGCCTCCACAACCCCGCACCCTGCGCGCCGCGTGTCAGCCCGGCCCCTCCGTTGGCGTGTGCACCCCCACCCAACCCCCAGCCCATCGCAGCCGCTCCAAGGGTCCTGCAGCGGCAGCAGCAGCGCCGCACCCACTCGGACTTGGGGGCTGGCGGCTCCGCCCTGGCGCCTCACTCGGCCTTGGGCTTGGGCTTGGGATCGTCCGAAGTGACCTCCCGGAAGGCCACAAAGATGAAGCAGCCCACCACCTGGGGGTAAGGGAGGGTGCAGTGGCGGGGCATTGAGCGCACGTGCCCAAACTCACTAGACTGTAGACACAGTAAGCGAAAGATGGCGCGGGTCTGGCCTCCTAGTCTTGGCGGTTGTGATGGAGCAGCGCGCTACCTGGCCGGCTGGGGGTCGGGGAGGCGTGACGTGCGCGGCGGGCCCCGCCGGGCTCGGCCGAGGGCCCGCAGCGGGCGGCTGGCACGCTTAAACCTCATGAAGCGGCCGCAGCGGTACTCGGGTGCCTTGGCCAGCTGTGCGCATTGCGACACGCGCAGCCCGACACCAGCCCGAATGCCCACGCCCACGCCCACGCCCAATGCCCACGCCCACGCGCAGCCCGACACCAGCCCGAATGCCGCCACGGCCTTCCGCCGCGCGCGCGGCAGCCGGCAGGCCGCACTGCCGACCCCCCGCACCAGGCCCCGTCGCCCCAAGCGCCCCTCCGGGAAGGGGGGGGGCGCCTGCCTGCCATCGCGCCCCTCCGGTGCTTGGCCCCAGGGAGCCCCGCCGCATGGACCCCAGAAGGACCCGCCGCACAGGTGCCCCGGCGCCAGGAGCTGCCATGCGCACCCGCCGTCCGCGGTCCCCTGGCACATGATGGCCAGAGGCCAACACATCGGGCCCGGCACGAGCCCCAAAGGCCGAGTGGGGCGCCGGTGCTGGCCTGCAGTGCCCCTAGCGGCATCCCCATCGTCCGTCACAGCCGGCCCGGTCTGAGCCCGAGCACCATTCGCGCTGCACGAGCGGCAGGCATGCAGCCGCGCGCCGCACCTCTGCAGCCCAGTGCCCACGTCGAGGTCCAGGACTTGGCCGCCGTGCCAGGTAGAGTCCTGGGCCCAGCCCGGCCCGGCTGGCGCCATCCCAGACCGACAATGCAGGGGCTTCCATGGCCCTAATAAGGACCCCACGTCACACACCCAACAGCCTCAGGGGAAACACCTCGTTGACCGTGCCCACCGCTCTTTCAGCCCCAGGACCCGGCAGTGCCAGGTCGAGTCCCGGCCCAGCTCGACCGTGCAGGGAGCCTGCCTCACTCCACATACCCCAGGGGCATTCTTGCAACGCTCCTATTGGGCAGCAGCCCTGCCCTTTTCCACTTCTTGCATCCCACCCATCCCCACCCCGCAGCCCCTGCGGGCACCCACCACGTTGACGCCAAGCACTGCCAGGATGGCGCTGGCCACTGCGCGCTGGTCGGGCGCGGGGATGCCCACCGTCAATGTGTACAGGCCTGGGGGAATGGGCACGGGAGCGGTGGTGCGGCGGGGGTGGATCTCAGCAAGGGAAAGAAAGGAAGAGAGACAGCCGCACATGCAGTCACGCAGTGTGTTGTGGTGGGCTAGGTGACGCAGTAAGGAGGGCTGGGGTGCGAGGGGCGCTCCGGCAGCGGCTTCGAGGCGCAGCACTTCAGCGACAAGCGGCCCGCGTGTCAAAAGAGGGGGGATTTGTGCGTACCATCAAGATAGCCCTCGTAGGAAGCAAAGTAGAGCGCCATGGGCGCGGTGACCTGGCAGTAGGCGTGAGCGAGGAGGGGGGCGGGGAAGTGTGCGCCGTGGGTGTGGCATCGAGGCGTGCGCCATCGCGACAGAGCTCAGCTCACCATGAGAGCGGAGAAGATAAGGATCGTCGCCAGAGCTCTGCCAGCGCCCGGCGGCATGCCCCCTCCGCTGTTCTTTGCCGCCGTCGTCGCAGGCTTCGCTACCGGCTTGGGCGCCATGATGCAGGGCTCTAGATCACTGGCTACTACGAGCTGGGCGAGTGAGGTTACTGTTCTGCGGGTCAATGAGCTTTCGCGAAGCGGGGTCGCAGAACGCAGGTCGTCGTGAAATAAAGAACAGCAAGTATAGTGGCTGCGTGTGATGAGCTGCTTTGTGCTAATGCGTGCGACAAGAGTCTTCACGAGAAGGGCACGATCCAAGTTTCCACCCACGCGTGTCTCCGCTCGCCCTCACATCCACGGGGCAACATTCACAGGGGCAAACGCTCACACCCGCTGGCCTGCCCTCGAGCACGCCACCAGCCGCATGGTCACATCCTGCAAATGTCTTCGTTGTCAGCGCACACGGACTGAATCAAAACTTGTGTCGTGCACCCGTCAACGGCCCCAGACCGTCCCAGACCGTCCTGCATCCCTCAATTAGCCAGCTTCGTGGTTCCAATCCAACATCCCGAAGCCCCGCGGACGCTGTTGGGACCGAATCCGGGGCACCTAGTCGTCGCAGCACCGCACCAACAAAAACGTGGACAAGCAGAATGTGGCTTAGCGTCATCGCAAGGGCTTTGGCGCGCCGGTCAGTCCGTCAGCTCAGGTCAGCTAGTCCGTCGGGGCTTCGGTACATAGCAAGCGAACTAGCCCACAATGCCAACATCCCACGAGAAGATCATGAGTGACTGGGTGCAACCCTTTGTCGCTTGGAACAATCACATTCAATATGACTTTCGTTGCCTGGTAAAAAGGCCAAGCCCGCATGCGCAACACGTGCCCCTCCCGTCAACCCGAAACGCGTCCGAGTCACGTGTGTCCGCGCAAAACATTCATCTCTGCAGTAAGAAAAAGTCCAATCCAGAGCCCATCAACAAATCCATAGCTAGTCAGACTCTCAGCGCACGGCCGCACCGCCAACCTTGTGCGTGTAGGGTGCCGTTCGCAGACCAGAGCGTGGATCGATGCGACGGTTGCCGGCCTCACCCCCACCCACAGCGCCTCCTGCCGCCTCGCATCGCCGTGCTCTGCCTGCCAGCCAGGCAGCCTCCGCTGCCAGCGGCGCAGCAATGCTCAATTGCGCCTCCTGGCCCCAGCAGCCACATAGCATCGTCCGTCCTCCGTAGGCGCCACCCACCGCGCCGCTACCAGGCGCGCTGCCGGTAATGCCGCGCAGTGGGCGCCGTCGTCAGCGCCGGCCCCGCTGCCGCCGCGGCCCGCCGCTCCGCCTCCAGCCCCTTCAGCCGCACCACCTCCGGTACAGGCCGCTTGGTCTGCGGCCGGTACACCGCCGTCGTCTGCGGCAGCCCGCTCCAGTCCTCGCCGTCATCGTCCAGCGCCCGCGGGTTCCACACGCCCAGCAGCCGCACGCCGTCGTCCGTGGCGCGGCCGCGGCCGCCGAGCCGGGCGCGGCCAATGGGCGCCGAGGCCTGTGGGCCCAGCGCCGCCGCCGCCGGGGGGCTGCGAAGGCCAGGGGCCGTGGCGGAGGCCGGCCGGCAGCTCCAGGGCCTCGACGGCTCCGGCATGAGCCCGTCCTGCAGCATCTGCCGCTCCGCCTGCCGGGCCGCGAGGTAGGCCCCCGGCTGCGCCGACCCCAGCGGCGACGCCAGCAACGGCACCCGCGCCACGCCTGGTCCCCCGTCGCCGCTGCCCAAGCTGGCGCCGGAGTGCTCGCCTGCTAGCCAAGGGCCGCGCGCCGCCGCCGCGGCGGCGGCGGCGCCGGAGGCATAGGGGTGCGGCGGCGGCTGCCGCCGCGGCGACGCCGCCGCGGCAGCACCCGGCGCACGCACCCACTCGCCTGAGAGCAGGCGCTCGCTGATGAAGAGCTGCCGTGACATGAGCTTGACGGGCGGCCCGCCGGCCGGCGACATGCGGACGGGGTAGCGGCTGGCTAGATCGGCCAGCAGCGGCAGCCCGGGCAGCCCGGGGGAGGTGCGGCGCTGCGGGAGGCCGTTGGCGTGGCGCCGCGACGGGCCGGCGCTGGCGCCGCCGGACAGCAGCACGCCGCCCGAGGAGAGGGCCGAGGGGCCCGAGGAGGCGAGCGAGGAGTGGGAGGCGCCTCCGTCGAGAAGCGCGGCTGCGGCGTGGACGGGGCCGCTGTGGTGGCGGACCTCCGGGCGGGTGTGAGTGGGCCCGCGCGATAGCGGGCGCTGAGCAGGCTGCGGCGGCGCAGCGGGCGATGCCGGCGCAGCGGGTCTGGGTGTGAGGAACGGGCTGTTGGCGGCCGCGGGCGTGCCAGGGGTTGAGGCAGGTCGCGGCGGAGGAGACGCGGCGACAGCGGCCTTGCTGGAGCCCCGAGTGCTGGCGGCCGCCGGTGCCGCCGGGCCGGCCGACGCCTTGACAGAGCTAGACACGCCGCCGCCGCTGCCGCTGTCGGTGCGAAGCAGGCGGAAGCGGCCGATGCCCTCGCGCGGTGAGGGCGCGGCTGCGGGGCTCGGCAGCGCAGAGGGCGGCCGCGGGGAGGCAGGCGGCGCGGGCGCGCTGGGCTTGGGCGAGGGCGCGACGGGTGAAGCCGATGTCGACGGCGGCGCGGCGCTGCCAGCGGTTGAGGTGCGGCGCGACGACGGCACCAGCGCGGCGCCGCTGCTGTGAACGCTGCCGGCATGCGACGGCCGAGCGCTGGCTGCTGCCGCCGCCGCTTTGCCAGTGCTGCTGCCGCCGGCGCTGTCGCGCGTGCTGCGCCGGCTGCGGCGGCCTTGGCTGCCGGGCGGAGCCGTAAGTGCGCCGGGCGCGTGCGTGCTGCTCGCCGCAGCAGGGGGCTGCGCCGCCGCCGCGGCAACTGGCGGTGGCGCGGGCGGCGCCTCAGCTGTCCCAGCCAGCGAGGCGCGGCGCGGCTCCGAAGGCGCAGACGTTAGAGCGGGCGGCGCCGCCGCCGGCCGTGCCTGGTGCACAACGACCGGCTCTGGCTCGGGCTTCGGCTCTGGCTCTGGCTTGGGTACAGGCTCCGGCTCTGGCTGGGGCTTCGGCTCTGGGTCGGGTTCTCGCTCCATCTCGGCCCCCTCCTCGACCTCCTCGTCGTCCTCCAGGATCTGGTCCAAGTCCGAGGGCATGGCAAGCAGCGTCTCCGGTTCCTCATGCTCATCTTGCTCTGCGTCAACCTCAACCTCCACTGCTGGCTCCAGCTCTGGCTCCGGCTCTGGCTCCGGCTCTGGCTGCCGCTCTAGCTCCAGCTCTGGCTCTGGCTGCAGCTCTTGCTCTGGCTCCGGCTCTTGCTCCGCCTCTGGCTCCGGCGCTGGCTGCAGCTCTGCCTCTGGCTCTAACTGAGGCTCTGCCTTTGACTCTGCCTCCTGCTCTGGTTTCGGCTGCGCCCCCTGCTCTGGCTCCATGTCAAGGTCCGGTTGCGGCTGCGGCTGCGGCTCCGCGTCCGCCCCTGGCTCAATACCTGCCCCACTCCCAGCGCCCACGTCCCTCTCCGCCGGCGGCGAGGCTCCAAGCTCTCCCTCCTCTGACGGCTCCGGCTCTGATGGACTCGGATCGGCCTGCAGCTCGGCCGCCGCATCCGGCGCACCCGCTGACTCCTGCTCTCGCACCTCCCGCTCCAAGTCCGGCTGCTCCTCCTGCTCCGTACTGGGCGGCTCCTGCTCCGGGTCCCGCTCTGTCCCACGTCCGGGCATGGCCCCGGTCAACTCTGGCTGCTCGGGCCCCCCAGCAGCCTCGCTAGCCTGCGCCACCGGCTGCGGCTGCGGCGGCGCAGCCGGCGCCTCCGGCGCCTCCGGCTCCGGAGCTGGCGCCGCCGCTGGCTGTCGCCCGCCGGCCACCTGCTCATCCTCATCTTCGTCGCTCTTGTCGTCCTCCAGGGACCGCAGCCGGGCGCCCCGCGTCAGTGCCTCGGGGTCCTCCTCGGCGCTGCGCTGCTGCAGCTGCTGCAGCTGCTCGTGCAGCTGCTTGAGCACCACTGATGGTAGCCCCGCCAGCGCCGAGTTGGCGTCCACCAGCACCGGTGGTGGCGGCCGGCGGTACTCAATGCCGGCAAAGGGGTCGACCGCCGAGGCGCCGCTGGAGGAGCGGCGCAGGCTGGACGGCAGGGCGGCTGAGGGGCGGGGAAAAGGGCCCACGGCGGCCATTGGGGCGGCGGGACAGCAACCTAAAGCGACAGCGGCGGGATGGAGGTGAATGTGGCAAGGCCCGAGTGTGACTCAGAGGAGCTCTGGGGCAACCTGGGCTTACCCGGGTGATCGTCGGGGTCATCCAGGGGTACGCCGCGGGCTGCAGCCGCCGCGTGCTTTGCGCGCAGGACGCGAACGGCGCGCGGCACGCGCGGCTTGCGGCGAGCAAAGGGGTCGTCGTCCGAGTCAGCCCCCTTGGAGTCGACCGAGTCCTCCGAGTCGGACGTCTCAGTCGAGGTAGTCGACGAGTGGGATGCGGAGTGCTGCACCAATGCGTGAGGGGCAAGCGAGGAATGAGTGGGCTCAACGCTCGCTCCGTGGCACACGCACGGCCCTTACACCTTGCTGGGTGCCCGCAGTTCCATGCAGCGCCCGTGGGGTCCAGCAGGGCAACCGCGGTTGACTCTGGGTACCTTGTGCGCGGCTTTCGTCGTCAGCGCCGCCCAGCTAGGACCGTTTCCCGGGGAGATGCTGACGCCCAGCGGCAGCTGGACAGCGCCGGGGGAGTATGGGACGTCCGGCTCCGCATGCAGTCGAAAAGGGTGGATGTAAGCGTGTTTGAAAGGATCGGGGTCATCGTCCGAGTCCGAGTCGGGATCTAGCAGGCGACGCCCAGCGGCAAGCACGGGGGAGACGCTGCCACCGCCGCCCAGCGGCCGCGCGACCCCGCTCGGCTCCGCAGCAGCGCCAGCGGCTGATGTCTGCTGCTGATGCGGGTATTCAATTCCATCCGGCTGTATCTCTCCAATAGGCAATTGCAGCTCTGATGGGCGCTTGCTCCGCAGCATCCCCGCTCGGCGCCAATCACTAGCGCCTCAGCATACTGGGGGTGAAAGGAGTGTCGCGTTCAGCAAGCGAGCGCGTCCGCGGCGATGCGCACATCGGCTTCGAAGGCTGCTGATACGATGCCACCACAGCTAGTGGAATTTCATAATCAAACTATATGTTTTGTGGGCGCGGTACGTATAGGCTGGACGAAAGAGGACGAAAGAGTCAGGGCAGACAGAGAGGCAGGTATTAATGCCTGGACCTATCGAAGAGCAATGCTGCTGTTCTGTAGGTGTACTCGTGTGCTTCAAGCAGGCTCGGTGTGGCTGGCCCGCTGCTGCGCTGCTCGAGGCCTCGCCCGGCCGGATGAGTTGATGACGCGAAACCTCAATTTTGCTTTCACACGCTGGCTACGCTGCATTCCAGGGGCTTCTTGCTTGACAATCTCGGAGAGTCCGAGGGCTTTCTCATAAAGATGCTAGCCTGAATCAGACTTTACACGACAGCGATGAGCCCTAGGCTTCCATGATAAGCGTGGGACCTTCTTAAGCCCCCTTAAACGGTTCGGCAGCAGGAGTCACGGTTAGCTGTCGCGGCGGCTGGCGATGGCGTCAATCGGCTATTTGCAGTTGTCGCCGGACAGGCGCCGTTGCTAGGCCCCAGGGCCCAGCATGTTCGAGGGATGGGCCGCCGACCTCCTGGCAACGTCGCTGGGGCGGTTCGTGGACGTTCAGAGGGACAAGCTCCGCATCAGCCTGTGGAGCGGTGGGTGCTCGGACATGGCCCCTAGCACCGCCCACGCTCATGCTCCCACGGCCAGAGACTCGGCGCCTGCGCGGCTATGCGTCCCAAATTGCGACACCTGTCAGCAGCTAGCCGGCCCCTTGCCCTGTCCCCGTTGCCGCCAGGCTCCGGCGTGCTGGAGAATGTGCGGCTGCGGGCTGAAGCCTTCGACTATCTCAAGCTGCCCGTCGCGGTGCACGAGGGCGTCGTCGGGCGGCTGCACATCAAGGTCAGCGTCACAGCTGCATGCGTGGTGCAAGCCACGCACTGCTTAGCTGCGAGCTGCTGGGCCGCCGCCGCGCTCTGCCACCTGGCGGCAGCAAGTCCTGGCTCGGCCTGTTGCCAGCCACGCTTGTGGTCATCCGCGCTGCGCCGTCCGACCGACCGTGCCGCGGCTCTGCCCTTGATCGCCCGCCCCTCGGCTGTACCGCCAGATCCCCTGGGGCAACTGGCTGACGGGGTCCCTGGTGGTGGAGCTGAGCGATGTGCTACTGTGCGCCACGGAGCGGGAGGACAGCGAGGTGCGGCGTGGGGCGACGGTGGGGCCGGCAGGAGCTCGACACAAGTTGGCAGGCCGTATCAGGGGCCCAGGAAGGGCTGGCAGGCGGTGGCAGGGTCCGGGCTGGCTCTAGCGGCCAACCCGGCAAGCTGCGGCCGTGCCGGCAAACCGCCGCGCTGTCCGCCCCCACGCTCGCCTTGCTCCCTGCCGCCGCAGTGGGAGGAGTCCGCCGCGCTGCGCCGCGAGCAGGCATCCAAGCAGGCGGACCTGGCAGCGGCTGAGCTGGCCAAGCTGTCGAACCGCATGGCCGCGCAGCAGCAACAGCAGCAGCAGGCGGCTGGCGCGCCGCCGCCGCCAGCTGCAGCCGCGCCGGGACGCGTGCAGCGACGGTCTACAGCAGGCGGCGCTGGCGAGGACGGGCCCGCTGCCGGCAGCGCGAGGGCCGATGACGACGAGCCGCAAGCCAGCGGCGCGGCGGGCAGCGTCACGGATGCATCTACAGAGGCCGCTACCGTTGCCACGGGCACAAGCAGCGGCGCCGGTGGAGGCAGCGGAGCGGCAGCCGCAGCAGCAAGCACACCGCCGGCACCCGCGCTGCCCGCGGCAGCGCCTGCAGCGGCGCCGCAGGCGCCGACGAGCGCCGGCGCGCCGAGCTGCAGTGCCCGCGGCGGCGGCCTGTACGCCACCATGATCGAGTACCTGTCCACCTTCCTGCTGAACCGCCTGCAGTTCAGCGTGCGCAACGTTCATATCTCGTTCCGGGTGAGCGAGCGAGCCGCGTGCTGCCGGCCGTGATTGCCGCGGCGCCGCACGACGACCCAAGCCCGGGGACGTCAGGCCGGAGCATGGGGACCCAGCCGGGCACGGGGACCCCAGCCTAGGGTACGGAAACTCCAGCCCCTTCCTGGCTATCGGTTTGGGCCCCTGGCGTGTTGGTTGCTCAGCATATGGAGGCGCAGACCACGGCATCTCAGCCCCTCCCGGCCCGCAACACCCCTGTCCGCAGGGCCGGCAGGACGGCGTGCCCTTTGCTGGGGGGCTGGCGCTGGACAGCCTGTCCTCGGTGCCGGAGCCCAAGCCGCCCAAGTCGGTGCTGGCGCGCCTCTACGGCGCAGCGCTGGGGCGCACATCGGTGCGTACCCGTGGCCTGGGCAGCCGAGGGAAGGGCAGAGAATGGGACCCAGCTGGCCTCCGGGGGCTGAGACGGACAGCGGCGCCGCCAGGGCTGCGATGTTGTCCGCAACGGCTTCCAGCGTGAGCATGCGTGATGCGCTGATGCTTGTGTGCACCTGCCCCCGCCGCTGCCCGCAGCATGCCAAGCTGGCGCGCCACATCGCGGTCCGCGGCCTGTGCGTCTACTGGCGCGCGCCGCGGCCCGGCGGGCCCGCGGTCCCTGCGCGCGCTGCGCTGGCGGTGCCGCTGCCGCCGCCGCATCCCGACGATCACCTGCTCCGCCCACTGGACCTCCTACTGCGCATCACCGTCACCTCCGCGCCGCCGGCCGCGATTGCGCTCAGCGACTCGCGGCTCAATCTGGCGGCCACGGCGGCGCAGCACGCGGCGCAGCAGCAGCAGGCGGCGGCGCTGGCCGCGACGGCGGCGGCGCTGGCGGCGCCGACGGGCGTTCTGTCGTACGCGCAGGCGGTGGCGGGCTCGAGTCAAGCGGACGGCGGGCCGGCGGGCGTGCGCCGGACCAGTGCAGGCAGCGGGGCCCGCGGTGGCGCGGCGGCGGGGGCGGCAGCTGGCGGCGGCGCTGGTGGGTTGCCGGCAGCAAGTGGCGGCGCGCCGTCGGCGGCGGGCGCGATGGCTGCTGCCGGCATGCGAGTGGAGGTGGTGGCGGGCAGCGAGTCTGTCCAGATCCAGGTGCGCAAGCCCTTGGCATTTTGCCCTTGGCATCAAGCAGTTGGCATCGAGCCGCAGGGACCGGCACCGCGCAGGCCGCGACCCTTCGGCCCTGCTGCCTGCGACCCCTCTCCCCCACCAGGTCCGGCCGCAGCAGCTGCAGAGCATGCTGCAGCTGGCGGACGAGCTGGCGGTCGCCGCCAAGCGCAACCGCTACGGCCGGTTCCGGCCGCCCGGCTGGTGTACGGCCGCGCAGATGCAGCGCGCAGAGCAGGACCTGGCGGCCGCCGCCGCGACGGCTGCCATGGCGGCACCCGGGGCTGGCTCCAGCTTCGGCGCTGGGTATGGGTCCGGGGCGGGGCCGGGGCCGGGGATGAGCTCGCTGCTGCGCAGCTCCTCCGACCCGGGCCGGCTGCAGGGCCTGGTCCGTGCGGTGCTGCATAGCGTGCAGGAGGAGGACGAGCCGGCGGCGACCCGGGCGTCAGCGATGGGGCGGCCGAGCGCCAACGGCCGCGCCGCGGCCACCAGCGGCGAGGGCAGTGGGGCGGAGGACGGGACGCTTGCGGAGGATTGGGAGGAGGAGCCACCGTCTCCAGTGTCGGCGCTGCCGCCGGCGCGCGTGCCGTCGCCGGCGCCGCCGCTGCCACCGCCGCGGTCGTGCGCCTCGTCGGCGGCGCTGTTTGGCATGGACCGCGATGCCGAGCAGCGCCCATGGAGCCCTGCGCTGGCAGCTCAGCTCGACCGAGCGCCAGAGCTGGAGTCGGAGCCGTCCACGGGCAGCAGTAGCGGCGAGGGTGCGGGGCAGCCCGACGCGGCCCTGCCGCCGCGCGGCAGCGCCCCGGCGGCGCCGGCCGCCGGCGTTGAGGGCCCGCACATGCCCGCAGCGGCGCCGCTGCGCTACGTGCAAGCCACGCTGAGCCCCTGCCCCGAGCCGCCGCTGCCTGTGGCGTCTGACGCTGGGCAGGGGCCCAGCGGCAGCGGCGCCGCGTCCCCAAGCCGGCGGAGCTCGGGCGGCGGCCGTGGCGTCATCCCCGCCACGCCCGCCGCCGTGGGCCCGATCCGCTGGGCGCACATTTGGCAGTACGCCGGCCGTGCCGTACTGCACGACCTGCGCGAGCGCCGCCGTGCATGGTCGCTCCGTGATTACTTGCACTTCAAGCGGCAGTACATGCGGCTGTACCGCAGGAAGCTGGAGCACCTGCGCGCCGGCGGCGGCGGCCCCGCCGGTCCCGCCGCCGCCAGTGTCGCAATGCCGCCGCCGCTGAGTTCGGCCGAGCTAACGGAGCTGCAGCGCCTGGAGGCAGACCTGCCCGTGTCCGACATCCTGACGTTCCGTCAGCTGACGGAGAAGTCGCTAGAGGACGAGGCCGAGCGTGAGCGCGCCGCCGCCGTCGCGGCGGCGGCAGCGGCAGCCGACGGCACCCCGGCGGCGACGCGCAGCTGGCTGGCCTGGGGCCTGTCGGGCGTGTCGGGGTTCTTTGTGTACGGCAGCAGCGCCAGCGGCGCCGCCGGTGGGCGGTCGGCGTCGGCAGGCTCGGGGGCGGCGGCGGCGGCGGTGGCGCAGGAGGCGCTGCTGACGGAGGCGCAGCTGGCGGAGTTGTACACTCTGCTGCAGGGCACATCGCTGCAGGCGGCTGTGGCCGGCGGCGCGCCGTACGGGGAGGCCAACCCATCTCCCGCCCACGGCCACCACCACCTGCATCAGCAGCCTCACCACACCTACGCCGCGGCCAGCCCGGGGCCCGGCGGCGCCGCCAGCTCGACCGTGCCGCTGACGCTGCAAATCCGCCTGCTAAACGTGACGCTCGACGTCCGAGGCACCGACGTCAGAGGCCCCGCCGACAGCAGCACGCCGCCTTTGTCCGCGCCCGCGTCCCTGGCCTCCGGCTCCGCAGCCGGCGGCCATGGCCGAGCGAGGCCGCCCATGTTGCTGTCGCTGGCGCTCGGCAGCACGGCCCTGGTGGCTGAGGTTGACGGCGGCGGCGGCGCGTCGCTGCGGGCTTCCGTGGGCACCCTGCACGCCTACGACTTGGCCAGCGACCCAGGGGTCAGCGAGTGCATCCTAGCGCCCGCGCCCGACCTCGACCCCGACGCCCTCTGCGGCGACGACGAGGAGGAGGATGCCGCCGGCACCGCCGGCGTCTCGCCGGCGCCGCCAACCGCGGCCGCTCGCGCGGCGCCGGTGGCGGCGGCGACTCCTGCCCGGCGCGGCCGCCGCGGCAGCCGAGGCTCCTGGGTGTCCCTCGGCTCACTGCTGACCTCGTGCGCGCCGGCGTCCGTCCCGGGCCGCGGCCCGCACGGCGGCCTGCGCCCCTCGCCCAGCACCGACAGCCTCGACTCGGATGGCGGTCACTGGGCCATGGGGGCCCACCAGGCCGCCGCCTCTGCCGCCGTTCCGGCCGCTGTCGACGCCTGGCACAGCGGCCCGCCGGCGCTGACGCTCAGCCAGCCCGGCGGTGGCGGCGGCGGCGGGCCGCTGCGCGTGTCGGTGGGGCCGCTGCGGCTGCTGTACCGTCCCGCGTGTGTGGCGGCGCTGGCGGCGGCGCTGGCGCTCGACACGTCGGCGAGCCTGGAGGCGCACTCCGTGGCGGCGGTGGCGGCGTTCGATCGGCCCGAGGCGCGCGTGCTGGCGGCGCTGCAGCTGCTGCGCTGCGCTGCGCCGTCGCAGCAGCTGCGGCTCGAGGTCAGGGGGCGGGAAGGCCGGAGGGTGCGGCGCCGGATGGCTCAAAGGGGCGGCGGCGGCCTGCTGTTGAGCCGGCCGTGGTTGGCGCGCTCCGCTAGGCACGCTTCTTGTTGTGACGCTCGCCTGCACTGTCCCTTGCTCGTGTGCCGTTTGCAGTTGGACGGGCTCGAGGTGGTGATGCCCGTGGAAGCTCCAGGCACCAGTGACAGGCCTGCGCAGCCGCAGCCGGCGGGTTTCGCCGGCGCTGTTGCGCTGCCGGGCCACGTGACGTTTGGCCTTTACGGCGTCACCCTGACGTCCATGATCGAGCAGGGCGGCGGCGCGGACGCCGCCGGCGAGCCACCGGCCGCCGCAGCGCGCGGCTCGCAGCCAGACGGCTCGCCAGCTTG
Source organism: Chlamydomonas sphaeroides (assembly GCA_001662425.1). Classification (NCBI taxonomy): domain Eukaryota; kingdom Viridiplantae; phylum Chlorophyta; class Chlorophyceae; order Chlamydomonadales; family Chlamydomonadaceae; genus Chlamydomonas; species Chlamydomonas sphaeroides. The sequence goes on from BDDC01000004.1 coordinate 106,143, forward strand.
GCGCAGCGGCTCACCGGTGCCGGGCGAAGCCACGCCCGAGGCGCGCGAGGATGGGGCCGGCGGGCAGACGGACACCGATGACGATTGCGAGGCCGAAGAGTGCGACGAGGAAGGGCCTGGCCTGTCCCGCGAGGCGCTGGCCTCCCTGCAGGCGCTGCTGCAGCGCTCGCTCACGCCGAGCAGCACGGTCACCGACCTGGCTACGCTGGCCGCGACGGCGGCGACCGCCGCCGGCGCCGGCCGAGGCAACCCCGCGTTGCGGCCCAAGCGCCGCCGGCCGCCCGCGCCCATGACCATCGCCGAGCTAGAGCGCGTGTTCCTGTACGACCACATGCGCTTTGCCGTACAGTCCGTGAGGCTGGCGTTTCGTCTTCCGGCAACGCAGCCATCGCCGGCGCCGGCCTGGGACGCGCAGGGCGGCCGCTGGCAGCGGCCGGGGCAGCCGCAGCCGCAGCCTGCCCCCCAGCAGCACCGGACGCAGTCGCTGCTGCCGAGGAGCCTGGCGCTGAGCGGGCTGCTCAGCCGCTGCCGGCTGCAGCTGGGCCGGGACACGCCGTCGTCCGTGCTGCGGCTGTCGCTGGCGGGCCTCAGCGCCACCATCCGCGAGTCGCAGGTGGGCGCGGGCCGCACCAGCCACCTGCACGCCTCGCAGCCCGGTACCACAGTCCGGCCCACGCTTGCCTTGCCGCACTGTGCCTTGCCTGGACAGCGCCGCCCGGCACCCGCTGCTGGCCGCTTCACCGCCCGCGCCTGCCTCCCGACGCAGGTGGCGCAGCTGCAGCAGCTGGCGGCGCTCATGCCGCAGCGGACCGCCGCCGCTGCGTCGCCGACGTCAGCCCAGGCGCCCGCCGCCTCGCCTGTCGGGGACATTGCCCGCGACGCCCCCACGGTGCCTGCGCCGCTGCAACCGCAGCACAGCTCCGGTCCAGCGTGGCGGCCGCCGCCCGTCCTGGTCGAGAGCGGCTCGGTGGACGGGTCCGCCTTTGCTAGCGCCACCACCGCCCCCGCAGACAGCCTGCCGTCGCCGCCTGCTCGGGGCTCGCTGTCGGGTACCGCGCCCGTGCCGCCGGCCCTCCTAACCGGTCGCGCCTCCTGGGGCTGGGGCTCCACCATCACGGCCTCGGCCCCGGCCACGCCGCTGCCTGCCATTGTGCCCCGCTCGGCCTTCGGCCGCGCGTTCAGCCTGCGCCGCAGCAGAACCTCTAGCGCCGGCGGCGCCGGCGCGGCAGCTGGCGAGCCGTCGGAGGGGCAGGCGCCCGAGGCAGGGCCCACGGCCTCATCGGGTGACGCCGCTCACCCCTTGAGGCAGCAGCCGCTGGCGCGGACATGGAGCCTGGGCGCAGCGCCACCCGCCGCTGCGGCGCAGCAGCCCGGCGTGCCGCAGGCGACGCCGCTGCAGGTGCTGCTGGAGGCGGCCTCGCAGCCGCCGTCGCCGTCGGCAGCCCCCGACGAGGCCCCCTCGCGCCAGGCGTCGTGCGTGTCCGCAGCGGCGGGCGCGCAGGCGCGTTTGCGGCTGCCGCTGCCGCCGCGCGCCAGCGTGCTGCACCTCAGCATCGAGCCCTTTGAGCTGCGGTACGTCCTCGACGGCGCCGGCAGCAGCGCCGGCAGCAGCGGCTTCCTTGGCAGCAGCGCGCTCCGGTCCGCGCCCGTGCTTCGGCTGCGCGCCAGCGGCCCAACGCACCTCTCCGCCTTCAGCTGCAGCGCAGACGCCTCCTCCTCCTCAGCCCCCCAGGCCTCGGAGCCCCCAACCTCCTCGGAGCTCGCCCTCGCGCTGCGCTGCCGCGGCCTGCAGCTCAAGCTGCCGCCCGCTCCTCCACCACAGCCGGCCTCCCTTCCCGAGCCGGCGGCCGGCAGCGGCCTGGCCGCCATGCTGCCTGCCGCCCTAGCCGGCGCCACCGTCTGGGCCGCGTCGTTCAGCCTGGACGCAGGGCGCGCCGCCGGCGGCGCTTTCGGCGCCAGCGGCCGCCTACTCGGTGCCCGGCTGCTCGGGCCCGGCGACCAGCCGGGCCGCTTCCTGCTGTCAAACGGCCCCGGGCGCGACGACGCGTGCGCGGCCTTCCGCTACTGGCCCGCCGGAGAGGCCGTGCCCCCGGACCCGGCGGCGCCGTCGCCAGCCTCCGCAGCGCTGGCGTCGCTGTGGTGGCGGCGCCGCCCGCAGCGACAGGGTGCTGCCGCGGCGGGCTCAGCCGGTGGCCTCGCCGCGTTCGCCGCTGGCCGCGACGGCGACGGCGACGGCGTCGGCGGCACAGAGCTGCACGTGTCTGATGCGGCCGTGGGCGTGGGCTTGCTGCTAGCCCTGTCTTCGTCAGGCTCAGGTCCCAGCGCCAAGGCCGGCGCTGAGCCGCCGGCGCGTGCCCCAAAGGCCCCTTCTCTGTCGCGCCGGCCCTCACGGCAGCCATCCGCGATGCCCGTGCCCGACGGTGGTGTCCTGCCCGGCGACGGCGCAGCTGGCAACGGCAGCACCCCTGGCGGCAGCGGCGCCGCCGCCACCGCCACCAGCAGCGCGGCCTCGCCCTCACGTGTGGTCCTGGAGCTGCGCAACTGCGCGGTGCTTGCGGTGTCGCACGGCCGCACGCCCACGGCGCAGGCCCTGGGCGGCGGCCACCTGGCCTGCCTCGCGCTGCTCAGCCTGGAGCGGCTGGAGCTGGTGGCTCAGCCCTGCGCCCACCCGCACCCCTCCCTGGCGCCCGCGCCACACGAACAGGAGCCGCACCACCACCACCACCACCATCCGCACCGCGGCTGGCAGCTCGAGACGTGGCCGCGAGGCAGCCGGCGCAGTGGCAGCCGTACCCACAGCCACAGCTACAGCCAGGGGCAGAGCCAGAGCCAGAGCCAGAGCCAGAGCCAGAGCCAGAGCCAGAGCCAGAGCCAGAGCCAGAGCCAGAGCCATTGCCAGAGCCAGAGCCAGGGCGACAGCCAGGGCGTGAGCCGCAGCCACAGCCACGGCGGGCATGCCGAGGAGGGCGCGCTGCACCACACCACGGCCTTCTTCCGCCCGCAGCCGCACCACACGGGTCTGCACGCGCACGCGCACGCCCCCGGCTCGGGCGCCGGCTCGGCCGCTGCGGCGGCCTCCGTGGCGCCCGGCCGGCACGTGACGCTGCTGGCTCAGGGCATGGCGCTGCTGCTAGCGGACAACCCCGACTCGGCCTTCCTGTCGCCGCTGCTGCTGGTGCCGCAGCTGCGTGGCGCAGCCAGCCTGGCCTCGACGCCGCCCGCCGCCGACGCCGCTGCTGGCGCGCCGGCGCAGGGCGCTGCCGCGCCGCTGCAGGCAGTGGTGCCGCCGCTGCTGCTCTCCCTGGACCTGGGCCGTGTGGACGCGAGCCTGCAGCCGCAGCAGGCCGGCGTGATGTGTGCCGTGCTGGCAGACCTGTCGCCGTCGCCGCAGTCGCCCGCGCAGGCGCCAATGTCGGCGCCAGCCGCCGCCGCACCTCCGCCGCCGGCAGCTGCGGCGGGGTCGCTGGCGGCGGGCCTGGAGAAGTTACCTGCGGCGGCGCTGTCGCTGGACCTGCCGTCGCTCACGGCGCTGCTCGGCAGCAACACCTGTAGCGACGACGCCACGGTGCTGACGTGGCGGGGTGTACGGCTGTCGTACGACAAGGGCTCGGAGCCGGACTCCGTCGAGGCCGGGTTGACGTGGCGCGACCTGGCGCTCACCAGCGTGGGCTCCCGCCCCGAGCCCAGCGGCGGCCGGCCGCCGCCGCAGCGGACTAGCTACGACGCCGCAGCGGCCGCCGCCACCGCGGTCGGCGGAATCAAGGTCCAGGCTGCCTCGCTGGCGATCATGCAGGAGCTGGCGGACGCTGACGAGGCCCACCGGCGCACCGCCGCCGCCAACGCGGCAGCCGCTGCCGCGGCGGCGGCGCAGCTGCGGCACGGTCGGGGGTCGGGCTCCCGGGTCACATCCGTGGCGGCTGCGCAACCGGGGCAAAGCGACCTTGCAGCGCCGGGCTCTTCCGGACAACGGCCGGGCGCGCTGCGCTCCGGCGGCTGGCCGCTCCAGGGCGCCGCCGTTGCTTCCGGCATGTCGGGCCTGGGGCTGCCTCGTGGCGGGAGTCAGCAGCACCTGGACAGTGCCGCCCTGGAGGGCGACGCGGAATTCTACTCTGTGGCTGGCAGCAGCGGAATGCTGGATCCAGAAGACGAGCTGGCGGATCTGGATGCGGCGCTGGCCGAGCAGGCGGAGCTGGCTGCAGGCGGCGGCCAAGACGCCGTGCAGGCCGCCGGCAGCGACGCCGACGCCGACGGCGGCGAGTCGGACGGCAGCAGCGCCGGCGGCGGCACCGGCGCACGGCCGCGCCGTGGCACGGCGCTGCTGGCGGCGCTGTCTTCCGCGGCCAGCCTGCCGCAGCTGGCGGCGCTGCCGGCGGTGCACCTCCCTGCTGGCGAGGACATAGCCGACGGGCCGGCGGCGGCCAGCTACGGCACACCGGGCGCTTCGTCGGCGCCTTCGGCCACGGGCCTGCCGCCGCGGCCGGCCGTGGTACTGCTGTCGGTGGGGCCGCAGGCTCAGCCGCAGCCCGGGCCGGGGGCTCAGCCGGCGCTGCCGGCGCCGCCGCTGTCTAGCGTGTTCGTGCGGGTTCACGTCCCACGCGACGAGGGCCACCCCGTGAGCATGCTGCTGCACGCGGACCCCAGCAGCCCGGAAGCCGCCGACGCCGCTAGCTCGGGCCCCACCGCTTACCGCACCACAGCCAGCCGCACAGAGTCTGCGCCCGCCGCGCGAGCCGGCACCGCAGCCGCGCGAGCCGACGGCGACGCGCGGCGCGAGCCTGCTGGCGGCAGCGCAGACAGCGGCGTCAGCACCGGCGGGAGCAGCAGCGCCAGCGGCCGCAGCAGCGAAACGGGCGGCGGCCTCTGGCCGTTGGGCGGTGGCGGCGGCGGCGGCGGCGGTGGCCTGCCGGCCGCCAACTCAGCGGCGGCGGACGCTCCCGGGCAGCCCCACGTGGACGTCGACGTGTGCGGTGTGCACGCCCTGGCGTCAACCACCCAGTGGCACCGCCTGCTGGACAGCGGCGCAGCCTGCGGCAAGCACTGGCGCTTTGCGGCCGCCGCCAACGCACGCGCGCGCCAGCAGCAGCAGCAGCAGCAGCAGCAGCAGCAGCAGCAGCCGGCCGGGCTCAGCAGCAGCAGCCAGGCGCTAGGCCGCGGGGGCCCGTTCGCCGCGGGCGTGCGCGAAGCCGCGGCCGCGGCAGCAGGCAGCGCAGCCGCCGCGGCGGAGGCAGGCGACACTCAGCCTGGTGGCTCGCCGGCGGCTGCGTCGGTCCGGCGGCACAGGGGCCACGGCCCTGGCGGCGCCAACGGCGGCCCTGACGGCGCGGACGACGCTTCCGCGCTGCTAGCGCTGCTGCTGTCGCTGCCACTGACGATGAGCCTATCGGTTCAGGACGTGTCGCTCACGGCGTACGCAGCGCCCGAGCCTGGCGCCGCCGCCGCCAGCCGGGAGGGGCCCTGCGCGCCCGGCGGCTCGCGGGCTCCAGCTGCGGCGGCGCCGGCCGCACCGTGCTGCGTACAGGTGTCGTTCCTGGTTGGGGCCAGCGTCGAGGCGGCGCCGGGCGGTTGCCTGGACCGCCTGACGCTGGCGCTGCCGGAGGTGGCTGTCAGCACAGGGGTGCTGCTGCTGGAGCACGACCCGCGGGTCGGCACCCAGCACGGCGTGGGCCAGCCCTGGCGCCTGCTGCTGCTGGAGGGGCTCTCCTGCGCCTTCGTGCCGCAGCTGCATGCCGCAGCGGCCGTCGTCGTTGGCGGCGGCGGCGGCGGCCAGGCGGCGGCGGCACGGCCGCGGGCCGGGCGGGCCGCCAGCGTCGTGAGCACCAGCAACGGCTACAGGGACGTACCGTCGGGCACGTCTGAGAGGGCGTCGCCGCCGGCGTCGCCGCTGTACTCCCGCAGCCTGGATGTGTCGGCGCCGCTGCCCATCGCCGGCACGGCGCCGCTAGGAACCGCCCACCCCAACGGCGCCGGCCGCGCGCTGCTTTCCGCGTTCACCGCCGCCGCCGCGGTCGCTCCGCCGTCCCCTCGCGCCGCTACCGCCGCCGGGCCCATCGGCCGCCCGCCGCCTGCCGCTGCGCGCGCCGTCAGCGTGCACGCGCTGCTGGAGGGCTCGCTGCAGCACGCCTCGGCCTATGCGGCGCGGCGCTCACTGCTGGCGCTGCTGGGCCTGCTGGACGCGACGCAGGCCCACTGGCAGCGCGCGACAGAGCACCCCCGCCGCCAGCAGGAGGCCTCCGACTCGGACACGGACGGCGAAGAGGCCGACCCACAGGCAGCCGCCAGCTACGCCGCCGGGCTGCTCGAGTCGCAGTCGTACCGCCAGCTGGGCGCACCGTCGGGCATGGCGGCCGTCGCCGCCAGCGCCGCGCTGGAGCTGGCGGGCGCTGGCGGCGGCGCCGGCGGCGGAGTAGGCCTGGGCCTGGGCTCCGGCGCATGGGGCGATCCCAGCTACGGGCCACTGGGTGCTCTGAGCGGTGGGCTCAGCGCCGGCAGCGAGGAGGCGGACGGGGCGACTGCCTTTCCAGCTATGATGTACCACTACCAGTACCACTACTTTCACCATCACTTTCCTGCGCCCGGCGGCCGGCCCCGCACGCGGCGCCACAGCTGGACCACCGCCGCCGCCGCCGCCGGCGCAGCTGCAGCTGGTCCCGGCGGCGGCGGCGGCGCCGGCCTGGCTGCCGGTGGCGGTGGCGAGGCGGCGGGCGTTGACGGCGGCGGCGAGCGAGCGCCGCAACTGCCGCCGTGGCTGCCGCTGGTCTGCCTGACGCTGCGGGTGGGCAAGGCGGCGGCCGTGCTCTACACGGATGTGCAGGTGCGTGTTTGGGCCGGGGGGTTGGGAACTGCCAGGGCCGGCGCAGACCACCTGCGGCAGCTGGGCGGCCCGGCCCGCCTGCACCTTGTCGCGAGCCGCGGGATGAACGCACGGTGACGGTGCTGCGTGTCCCTGCCACTGCCCCCGCCCCCGCCTCAGGGCTATGACCTGCCTCTCTTCGAGGCGGCCGTCTCACCCATGGAGCTTCAACTGAAGCTCTGCGCGCCGGGCACTGCCGCAGCCGCAGCCGCAGCCACAGCCGCAGCCGCAGTGGCGGCGGCGGCGGCGGCCGAGGCCGGGCACAGTTCCGCCTCCCGCACAGGCGACGGCAGCGGCAGCGCCTCAGACACCGCGGACGGCGCTCAGCTCCAGCCGGCCGCCGCAGCTGAGGCCGGCCGGCGCGGCGCCGCTGCCGCTGCCGCCACCGGCGATGGCGTGGGTGCCGCGTCACGCGGGATGCTCGCCGGCGCCTCCATATCGCCTCCGGCCTACGCCCGGCACCTGCTGCCGCCACCGGCCAACGCCGCCAGCGGCTCCGACGCCAGCCTGCTCGGCGCATTGCACGCCCGGCACCGGCCGCGGCCCTCGTCGGGACCGTCGGAGCTGTCAGCCCTGGTGGCCGCCGCCGCAGCCGCGGCAGCGCTCGACGACCACGACGACCCGTGGGTCGGCCGGCCCCTGCCGGTGGCCAGCTTCCACGTCGTACTGGACGCTGCCGTGCTGCTGGATGTGTACAACCTGGAGAAGCTGGGCTGGGAGCCGGTGCTCGAGCCATGGGCGCTGCAGGTACGGAACGGGAACGGCGGGTGTGCCTGAACGTTGGCATCAGCACAAGCCCGGCGCCTGCATGGGCGTCTGCTGGCCCTTGCCTTGGTGACGTAACTGCTTACACAATGTTCTGATAAGCTGAGTGGGCTCCTGCGTGTCTCTGTTGGCCCTTTTTTTGGCATGCCTGCCGCCAACAAGCTGTGCCGCGCTTCGCGCTCCCGTGCTCGGCAGGTGCTTTACACCTGGCGCCGGCCGGGCTCGTCCGGCTCGGCCGCCGCCGACGCCCGGCGCCGCGCCGCGCCCGACGGCCCAGCGCCGCCGCCAGCGCGGCTGGCCTCGCCGCCCGCGCCCGCGGCCGCCCAGGCCGCTCCTCCGCCGCCGCAGCACTCGCTGCAGCTGAGCACTGACACCGTCCTGGAGGCCACCGTGTCTCCCGGCCTCATCCCGGCGGCCAGGGCCGCTTTGCAGCTGAGTGATGAGCTGCAGGCCGCACTGGCATCGCAGGGCACAGCCGCCACCTCGCCGCCCGCCCCGGCGGCGCCGCCGCCGCGGCGGCCGCCTGCTGCCGTGGGGCCGCGGCTGCAAGGCCCTGATTCGCACCCACCCACGAACGAGCACGGCTGGGATCGCTCGTCCCAACACCCGACGTGGTTGCCGGCCGTGGCCGCCCTGCCGCCCAGCACGGGCGCCGGCGCGCTGCCGCGCCTGTGGCTCCAGAACCGGCTAGGCCAGCCGCTGTGCTTCGTGCCGCTGGAGCAGCGCCCGCACGCGCCCTACCTAGCGGCCGCTGCCGCGGCGGCGGCGGCGCTGTCGCCGGGAGGCGGCGCCGCTGGCTCGGACATGCAGCGCCAGGTGGCCCCCGGGTCGCTGGCGGTTGTGGAGTCGGTGCCTCTGGCCGAGCGTCAGTTTGCGGGGCGCCACGTGGCGGCCCGGGGCATGCCCGGCGGCGGCGCGGGGGCCCGCGGCTGGGACGCGCACGACCCAAGCCATGCCCATGGGAGTGGGCACGGCGGCGGCAGCCAGCACGCCAGCGGCGGCGGTGCTGCCGCCGGCGGTGGCAGCGCCAGCGCCAGCGCCGGCGCCGGCGGCGGCAGCGAAGCCCGGGGCCTCTACTTCCGGCTGCAAGGCAGCAGCGTCTTCCAGGGCCCCGTGCCGTGCAGCTCTCCGGCCGGCGCGCGCCTCTACTTTCCGCTGCCGCCCGCCTCGGCCGCCGCGCTGACGTGGCTGGCGCCGCTGTCCCGGCCGCCGCCGCCGCCGCCGCCGCCGGAGCTCCGCGTGGTGGCCGAGGTGCGCCCCTACCAGCTGTGCAGCCGGCGGCTGGTGCTCCGCTCAAACGTGCGGCTGCGGAACGACAGCGGGCTGTGGCTGGCGCTCGGCGACTGGGCTTCGCTGGAGCAGGCCCCGCCGGACGAGCGGGCCGGCGGCGCGGCGCCGCCGCACGTGCTGCCGCCGAGCGGCGCCGCCTGGTTGTCCACGGGGCTGCTGCAGCGCAGCCCGGCGGTCCTGGCGCTGCGGACCGCGCCGCCGGGCTCCTGCCAGGCGGACGCGCAGGGCGGCGGCGGCGGCGGCGAAGCCAGCGGCCGTGCTTCCGCCACCAGCGTCGACGCTGTTGCGGCCGCTGCCGGGCCGGCTTGGAGCAACTGGAGCATCCCGCTCGACCTGACGTCAATGCTCGCCGATGCTGCCAACCAGCTGCAGGCTGCGGCCGACGCTGACGGCGACGCGGGCTCGGGTGGCGGCGGCGGCGCCGCCGCGGTACGCGGCGTGGTCCGCCGGATTGAGTGCTCTGTGCCGCCGGCGCCGTACGTCGCAACAGACGCATCGGCGATGGCGGCGGCGGCCTCCGCCGCTGCGCCGCCGCCCAAGTGCCACCTGCTTGTCCACCTGTCGCCCGCCGCGGATGGCACCTCGGAGCAACCCGAGTGGGAGCTGGCCGTGCTGGCGCCACTCGTCATCCGGAACATGCTGCCGCTGCCGGCGCGCTTCGCCCTGCAAGCCTACAGTGGCGTTGGCGGCGGCGCATTCGCGGCCGTCGCCGCCACTGCCACCGCGGTGCCGGCGCCTGAGCTGCGCGAATCGCTGCCGCCGCTGTCGGCGGTGTCGCTCCATGCCTTTCCGCCACACCGGCTGGTGGCTATCGCCTGCCGGCCCGTCGGCTACGCCTGGAGCGCGCCGCTCAGCGTGTACGGCGGCGCCGCAGCTGCGTACGACGGCGACGGCGCCGCTGAGGGCTTTGAGCCGCTGCACCCTGGCCTGGAGGCTGGCGGCGGCGGCGGAGCCGACGGCGGCGCCATCGCGCCGCTATGTGAGGCGGCGGTGCCGGTGGCGGCGACGCTGCCCGGTCTGCAGGAGTTGCTGGTGGTGGTGCGCACGTGGCGACACCGTCCCACGGGTCAGCTGACGCTGGAGCTGAGCTGCCCGGTGTGGCTCTACAACTGCCTGGGCCGGCCGCTGCTGCTGCGCCCCTCGCAGCGCCTGGTCTGCAGCGACCGGGCGGGCCCTCTGGCGGCAGCGGTGCAGGCAGCGGAGTCCCGCCGCTCCATTACCGGCCTCGCAGCGCCCAACGCTGCGCCGTCGGCGGCGACCGTGACGGCTGTCGATGGCGACGGCGCCGCCGGGGCCTGGGTGCCTGCCTGCCTGTCGGAGGCGGGGCGAACGACGCGGGCAGCGGCGGCAGGGCCGTGTAGCTCCCACCTTGCGGCGCTGCAGGCGGCGCGAGGGCTGCTACGCGCCGCCACCGGCCGCCCACCCGGCGGCGACGGCGCCGGCGGCGGCGGCCTTGAGGGCCGCAGCAGCAGCGGCGGCTGCGCAGCGCCCGCCACCGCCACCGCCGCCTCCAGCAGCAGCGCCCGCTCCTTTCGCTCCGTGGGGGCCGCCACCAATGGCTCCTCGGCGCGCAGCGGCGGCTCGGGCCAAGCCGCCGCCCTGGGCGGTCTGGCCACGGCGTACGGCAGCACGGGCTTCCTGGCCGCGCTGGCGGGCGCCGAGGCGAGCGAGGGAGCTGCGGGAGGTGCCGGCGGCGGCGGGGCCCGTGGCCTAGGCCACCTGGCTGGCTTGGCGGAGCCAACGGGCCGCGAGGTCGGCGGCGGTCGTGAACAGCGCGGGGGCTTGGCGCGGCACCCCAGCCTGGAGGCGCTGCAGGCGACGCCGGCGCAGCTGCAGCAGCAGCTGCGGCGCCAGCGGCGCGGCGCGGCGCCGGCGGCTGTACCGGAAAGCTCCACGCCTGGGAAGCGCCGGCCGGACACTGCCGCCGCGGCTGCGCAAGCGTCGCAGTCGGCCGCGTGCCCCTCGCTGCCCTCGCCGCCTAGTGCGCCCATCGCCGCCAGCCTGGCCTCATCGGCCGAGCACGTCGGTGACTCGCCCTTCGGCGCCGACGCCGGCACCCGGGCAAGAGCAGCAGCCGACGCCGGCGCCTGCTCGTCGGCCTCCTCGCTGCAGCCTTGTCTGTACGGAGACATGCCCGTCGGCTCCGGTCAGCTGCAGCTGAGCCTCTGGCCCTCTGGCGGCGGCCGCTCGCCCTCCGGCCCCTCCTCCTCGTCAGCCCCGGCCAACGCCTCCTTCTGGACCTCCCCCTTGTGGCCCGACCTCGACGGCTCGCCGCTGCACGTCACGCTGCCCTGCCCGCTGCCCGAGGCCGAAGGCGGCGCCGGTGCCGCCGCCGCCGCCACCGGGCCGCCAGGCGCGAGCATCGGCGGCGCCTACGCCGCCCCCGCTACGCCCGGCTCCTCTGCCGGCGCCGCTGACAAGTCAAGCAGCGGCCGCTCAGCCTACCACGTAGTCCTGCGCCTGGTGCGCGTGACGGCCCCGGATACGCCGCCGGGCCTGCAGGCGATGTCGGCAGGGCCTGGGGCCGGGTCAGCAGCCCCCTGGCCGTGGGCCGGCGCGGCGGGCGTGGCGTCTCTGGGTCGGGTTCGGTCCGTGGCTCTGCAGGCGCTGCCTCGCTACCTTGTGCACAACGGCCTCGACAAGGCGGTGCAGATGAGGCAGCAGGGTGAGGCAGCAGGGGGCCGCAAGGGTCCAGCAGCAGGGCCGCGCGGTCGTGGTGGGCTTGGCGGCAACCCCCTCGCCCCCTACGCCGGAATGCTCCTGCTCCCTGTGTGCCCAGCAATGCTCCTCGCGCCGCCTGCCTGCGCCGCCCCCCGCAGGCACCTCCTGGGCCGCGGCGCTGGGCCCCGGCGAGCGGCGGCCCGTGCTGTGGGCCGACGTGGGGCTGCCGCTGCGGCTGCAGATGCGTATTCAGGACCCGGGCTGGTCCTGGTCGGGCGGTGTGCCGCTAGACGCGGTGGACCCCGGCGACCTGTTCGTCAAGGTGGGGCAGCAGGGCAGGGCAGGGCAGGGTAGGGGCGGCGAAGACAGCAGTGTTGCTGATTGCCGCGGCGGCGTGGGGCACTGGGGATCACGGTGTACGCGCGCCGTGACGCCGGCGCATCCCTGCCGCTCCCTTGTCTCCCCCGTCCCTCCGCCGCAGCTGCGGCACCGCAACCGGGCCGAGACGCAGCTGGTGCGCCTGGACGTCAGCCTGGGCAGCGCCGGCACGCTGCTGCTGGCGCTCAGCGCGCACCACACCGACTTCGCGCCCTATAGGTGCGGGTCATGGGGCCTGGGGGGCTGCTGCAAGTGCCAAGGCCGATGTTGGCGCGGGCGGTCGCTCGGGGCTCTTTCTGGCGGCGAACGCTCTGGTGAGGGGGCGCCATGGCGGCCATGCTCGCAGGATCGACAACTGCTCTGGCGAGGTGCTTCACGTGCAGCAGGTGTGCAGTGGGTGTCCCGCACACGCGTCAGATGTGTTCACACAGGCAGAGCTCCCTGCCGGTTCACTGCTACTGCGGCACTATTGCCCATGGGAGTCTGCGGCGAATGAGATGCTTCGCGTTCTCGGGGTGGATGCACAGGACCGGACTCGGCGAGATTACGACACGGCACGGCGGCTCCGGCATGCACCTGCCGCTCAGCTCGACCCCTGTGCCCCGAGCCCCGTGCCACCGCGGGGACCCGGGCTTTCCCTCCCCCACCCTTGCCCTTCGTCGACCACCCGCTGCACCGCCCCAGGTTGGCTGCGTGGATGCCGAGGACGTGATCCGGCCCTACGCCTGCCTGCCGTACACCTGGGACGAGCCCACGGCGCCGCAGCGGGTGCTGCTATCTCTGCCCGGGCGCAGGGCTCTGGGCACCGTGGAGCTGGAGAAGGTGGGAGGCAGGCAGGGGCAGGGGAAAGGGGAAAGCGGGCAAAGAGACGGAAACGGGGATGCAGCAGCTAGGACGAAGGCGCCTCGGCCAGCGACCCAGCGGTGTAGTGCCTCATCCGTCCTGTCCAACGCTCCCCGGCGCTCGGCCCCTTGCGCCTCCGCAGGTCGGCTTCAGCAAGGCCGTGTCCGTGGTGGCCTCCCACACGGGCGGCCACGGCAGGAAGCAGCTCCGCGTCACGGTCACCGCCGACGGCCCCACGCGCGTGCTCACCGTGACCGACACAGCCGTGCACGGCGACCTGCCGCCGCCGCCGCCGTCCTCCTCCCTGCGTGGAGCGCCGCTGCAGCGCAAGGTGTCTCCGCCTAAGCGACCCGACGCGCAAGGGCCGGCCCGCCGCCGCAGCCACTCACGAGGCGGCGCGCCGCTAGCGGGGGCGCTCGGGTCAGCGGCGGCGGGCGCGGCTGACGGCGACGACTGGCAGCTCGAAGTGTCGGCGTCGGTGGCCGGCGTCGCCATCAGCCTGGTGTCGGAGCGGGCCGAGGTGCTGTACGGCAAGCTGCAGGGGATGTACGGCACGCTGCTGGTGGGCCCGGCCAAGGTGGCGGCCACGGCTGCCGTACAGCACGTGCGGTGGGACAACTGCCTGCGCGGCGCGATGTTCCCCATCATGGTCTACAGCCCCGTGGGTCGGACGCTCTTCAACACTGCCGTGCTGCTGCCTGTGACGCCGCTGCCGGCCACCGGAGGCAGGAGCAGCGCCGCCGCTGCCCGCGCCACCTCCGCCATCGACTCGGCGATCGTGCCGTACGGCGGAGGTCCCACGACGGCGGCACCAGTCCCATCGTCGGGCGCGGCCGCGGGCGTGCCGCCGCCGCCGCCAGCCCTGTCGGGCCGCCTGGTGGTGTGGCGGCGGCGCCCCGGCGGCGTGATCTGCGTGCAGCATGCGAGCCTGGCGGCGGCGCCGCTGGTGGTCAGTGTGGAGGAGACGCACCTGCGGGAGCTCCTGGGGCTGGCGTCCAGGCTGGCGGCGGCGGCGACGGCGGTGGCGGCGGCCGACGCTGATGATGCCGCCGGCGAGGAAGGCCACGGCGAGCAGACATCGACGGCCTCCCACGAGCCCGACCTCGCCCTGCTGCGCCCCGCCTCCCCCACGAGGGGCCGGCGGGCCGGCAGCGCCGCTAGCGGTGGCGGAGCCGCCGCCGGCAACAGCAGCAGCGCCTCGGCCGCGGCGGCCAACACCGTCGGCGGCGGCCCTCCGTCCGTCGCGGCCTCAGCCGTGTGCATGGGCGCGTCGGGCCGCGGGCAGTGCGCTGCGGCGGCTGCCTCGTTCCGCCGCTCGCCAGCGCGCAGCGCCGCCGGTGGCGCCGACGGCCCACGCCCTGAGAGCGCCCGCCGGGGGCCTGCCGCCCTGCAGCAGCAGCAGCAGGCGGCCGCCGGCGCCTCGCAGCCCTTTGACGGCGAGCCCGCTCTTCGCGGCGGCTCCGCGGGGCCGACGGCGGCCACTCACGCGCCCACCCACAGCCCCCGGCTGTACATCGAGGATCTGCAGATTGGCGAGATCCGGATCTCGGCTTCCTTTGCGCCCAAGCCGTACGGCGTCGGATCCGGGTCCGGCTCCGCAGCGTCGATGCACGACCCCGACGCGGCGGCCACCCACGGCGACGCCGCCGGCCTTGCCCAGGCTGCTGGCGGCGGTGGCGGTGGCGGCGGCGGCGGCCTCGTAGACAGCGCGGTCCGCCTGGTGGTGTCGCTGGCGCACCTGGAGGGCGCGTGGCTGGCCCTGCGGCCGCTGCGCATGCGGCACACGCTGCTGCGGAGGGAGGCGCTGCAGCAGGTGCGGGTGTGGTGGCCCCAGGGGTCGAGCCAGGGTGCGGCTCTTGGGGAGTGGGGTAGCGCGCTGACATGCGATGATGGCCGCAGTCAAAGGGCAGCTGCGCGGCCCCGTGTGCTCAATCCTGACGCGGTCCCTCTGCTCTTGGCGTGGGGAGTCACCTGCCCGCGACATCCGCGCGCTCCCGCCTTCGGCCCTGCGTGTCAAACCCTTGATGACCCCCTCCCTCCCTCCCTCACCCCAACCAGAACCTGCTGCGCCACTACATGTCGGCCTGCTTGCGCGAGCTGGTGGCGCTGCTGGGGTCGCTGGACATCTTCGGAGACGTGGTACGGCTGGCGGCGGCGCTGCGGCTGGGCGTGTGGCACCTGCTGGCGATGCCGGCTGAGGGAGCGCTGCGGGGCGACATGAGGCAGTTTGCGGCGGGCCTGGCGGGCGGCGTGGGCAGCATGGTCCGCTCCGTCACCTTCGCCGCCAGCAACAGTGTGGTCAAGGCCAGCCGCAGGGCGCGCACCGCGCTGGCGGCGCTGGCGCCGGAGCCGCTGCTGCAGCCGCCGGCGGCCGCCGAGCCGGGCGCGGGCGGCGGCGGCGAGGAGGCGGCGGGTCGCGAGGGCGGCGCCGCGGGGCCTGGCGCGGCGGGCCGTGGCGGCGGCGCGGAGCGGGCGGGAGATGGCGGTGGCGGCGGCGGCGGTGGGCTGTCATCAGTTTTGGCGGTCTATGGCGGCCGCGGCGTTGGGGCTGGTGGCGCCGCTGGCGGCGATGGCCGCGCGGTGGGCGGTCGGCACCACGGCCACAAGGACCTGCTGCTGGTGAGGGGCCGCGGCAGAAGAGGGGCGCGGGCGATGGAAGCGGACGTCGGCGCACAGGGGGCTGCCGTCCGTCCTGCTGCACCGCCTCCAGCACACAACCTGCGGCATGGCAGGGGCCCACAAAGCCCGCACGCTACCTGCCGCCCGCCCTCCCCGCCCCGCCCTGACCCACTGCTGACGCCTCCTGCCCTGCCGTCCCGTCCTCCCCGCCCCGCCCCGCCCCCAGTCCCTGGGCGAGGGCTACGCGGCCATCCTACAGCGGGTGGCCTCGGCAGCCAGCCGCCTCAGCCCGGGCGGCACCGCGCGGGAGCTGGCCATGGGGGCCCTGGGAGCCGTGGTGCGTCGCAGGAGGCAGCAAGAGGGCAGGCCGAGGGGAGGCCGTGCCGCTCGTGTACCCACGCGCAGCCGCCCGCACGGCCCTGGCGTTGTGGTCTCCGTCGCTGCGAACCCGCTGCACCCCGGCCCGTGTCCTCACCTCCGACCCCCTCGCCTCCCCCTCCCAGGCCCTGCCCACTATGGCCGTGCTGCAGCTGGTGGAGGTGGCGGCCACGCAGCTCCGCGCCGCCGTGGCGCCACCGCCCCCTGGCGGCGCCGCCGGCGCGTTCGGCCGCTCCGGCGGCGGCGGCGGCGCCGGCGTGCGGCCGCGCGTGCCGCGCTTCGTGGACCCGGGCTCACCGCTGCAGCGCTACTGCTGGCTGGAGAGCCTGTGCCGGCTGCTGCAGCGGGACGTGCGCGGGGGCGCCTTCGCCGGCGAGGCCTACGTGGGCGGCGTGCAGGTGGGGCCGCGGGGGGCGGGTCTGTGGGAGGTGGACGGCACCTCCGGCCGGGGCTTGGCCCCAACGCGGCCCCCACATCCTATCCTGCCATGCGCCCCCGGGGGCCCACGGCTCCCATCTTCCCTGCTCCCGTCCCGCTCCCGACCCGCCCACCCGCACCGCCTCCAGATCTCGGACGGCTCCTTTGCCGTCGTCACGCGCCGCCACCTGCTGGTGGTCACGCCCCGCCAGCCGCCGCCCGCCTCGGCGCCGCCCCACTCGCTGCCCGCGGTGCCTCACCCGTGCGACCTGGGGCTCAGCCTGGCGGTGCCGCTGGAGGGGCTGGTGCTGGCCAGCTGCAGCAGGAGGCCGGGGCCGGGGCAGGGGCCGGCGGCGGTGGTGTCGGTGGCACACGTGCAGGTGCGGGCCGGGCTGGTGGGGGCCGGGCTGGGCTGGGCTGGGCTGGGCTGGGCTAGGCTGGGCTGGGCGGGGCTGGTGGGGGCTGGGCGGGGCGATTGTTGTGCCTGTTCCAAGAGCCGAACGAAACGAGCGTTGGGGCGGGATGGGACGGGGTTGAGCGGGGCAGGGCGGCCTATGTGGCTGTGGCAGCGGTGGGGCCGCAGCGTGCTCGGGGCTACACCACGGGCTTTGGCCTGCTGCTGCGGAGCTGATGCACGTCCTCCGGCGGCGTCTGCCCTGCGCCTCAGGTCACTGCCGCTCCCGCGGCCGGGCTGGCCTCCCATGCGGCCACACGGCACGTGACGCAGCTGGTGCCGCAGCAGCCGCTGCTGCCCGGGCCCGCGAGGGTGCCGCCTGGGGAGGGCGCGGAGCGGCGCGGCCCCGTTGGCAGCGGCACCCCGTCCCCAGCCGACACGCCCAGGGCGAGCGCCGAGGCGCTTGGCGGCTGGGGCTCGGCGCTGGGCTCGGGCCCCGCCGGCGCCGCGGCCTGGGTCAGCCCTCTGTTCAGCCGCAGCGATGTTGCGCCGCTGCTGTCGGTCGGCTACCGGCCGACCCGCAGCCGCGCAGGGGGGTTGGTCGTGCAGCCGCCGCCGCCTTCGCCGCGCTCGCCACCGCCGCCGCCGCCTGCTTCGGTGCTGTTGGACGGCGACGAGGAGGAGGACGAGGAGGGGCGGGGCGGGCCGCTGCCGCCCGCCAGCCCCTGGCTGTGCGTCACGACGCTGGATGTGTGTTACGAGGAGGATGCGGATCGGCTGGTGTCACTGCTAGACCAGGTACGGCAGTGGTACGAGCGGCAGCGGCTGGCGAGCAGCTGCCGAATGATTGGGTTCTAGGGTGGACACAGAGTGGCGCTATGGCTCGACAGCGGCTGTGGTGGTGTGAGGTGAAGGGCACAAGCGACTTAGGTGCGAAGTAGCAGCTGCTCAGATGTTCGAGCGGGAGTGTTTGCTGTTCGGTTGTTCTAGATTGTGAGCGTGCAGCGGACGGTCAGTTGAGTTGAGTATGTAGGGTGCGCGTGAAGTAGTCAGGTGGGCTGGTGGGCGCAGGATCGGTGTGCTTTGGTTGTGGGCCGCGTATGTGTATTTGAGTTGAGGGCGGCAGGTAGGCAGCTAGCCGTAGGCGCAGGATGAGCGGCTGCGGTGCGGACACTGACTAGCAGCCATGCAGGCCGCACACGGCCGAGTGCAGTGTGTGGGCAAAATATCAAGACTGTGGTAGAGACAAACAGCAGCTGCCGGTACCAATGCATTACAGCCTGGTAGGACCCGCGGGTCTGCCATGCCTACCCGCGCCGATACGCGGCGGTGGGCACCGGTTGTGTCACGTTGCCGGGCATTGCAACTCCGTCCCTCCTGGCATGGAAACTTCATATGGACGTCAAGCCTATACATGCACTTCGCTGGCTTCGCTACCAAGCAACACCCCGCAGCACAGCCTGCGCCCCTTCGCGCTCGAGGGCTTGGAAAGCCGACTGCTCATCTCCCCCGGCCTCCCCATGCATGGCCTTCCACGACAAGCGCACAACGCGGTTCGGCGGCTGGAAGCACGCCGCCGTAACAGGTTCAGTCGTCGCTCGCCCTGTAGCGACAGACTGCTGACACTCCTGCGAGAGCCCAAGTGAAATTGCCGATCTCCGGCGACTGCCCTCACTTGGACCCCGGGGTGTTGCTGCCCTCGACCCCACCCGCTAAGCCCCAAAACGACCGGTAATGTAGCCACTGCGCAATGCATACAGTTGCGATGCGCTCATTGTATAACAAGAGAAGGTCATTCAGTCATTCAGTGGCAGCGTTCGGGGGCAGCAATCCTGCCATCCCCCCCTGCCTGCTCACGCTGCCACGCTGCGGGGCGCACCTAGCGGCTGCACCTGACGCACCGCACGCACGGGGCCGCCGCGGCGCCGCTTACACCGTTAAAGCCCATCCCAAGAGCCCAACACCCGCGCCACTCTCCGCTGAGGCCGAGGAAGGTAGAAGAGCCGTACCGCGCGCTAGCGGCGCACTGTGGTGCCGCCAGCCGCCTTGCTGCCGGCCCCAAACGCCAAGTCAGAGCCCGCGGGTGCCCCACCCGTGACGGGGCCCGGGCCTGAGCCGGTGCCGCCGCCCAGGCCCGGGGCTTGCGGTGGGCCGGAGAGCCACAGCTCAACAGGGAGCTCGTCAAGGACCCAGGATTCGCCCAGCACCAGCCCCGGGCCGCCCGCGGCGCCGACACTTGTGCCCGTGCTCGTGCCAGGATCCATGCGTCCAGGACCAGCCCCCGGGCATTGACACCAGCGCCCCTGCCAGGCTCTTGGTTCGGATGCGGACTCAGGGCCGGGCCAGCGCCATCAAAGACGACTTCCTAGACGCCGCCGTGGAGGAGGCCCGCGACGCCGCCGGAGGGCAGGCTCGTGCCGCTGTCGGCGCGTTGGCCCGCGCTGCTGCTACGGCGCGAAACCACTGCGCCGCTTGGAGGCAGACCCGGATTCTCACAGGGGATGCCCGCGCCCCAGCCAGGCCTCAGGCCATGCTGGCACGGCCGCAGGCTGCACGATACCGAGCCAGCCCGCGCCCCGTGCCCCCCAACGCCATGGGCGTTAGGCCGACGGCCGCCTCCGCCGCCGCCAGCCGCTGCTCAATGCTGGGCAGCTGGCCCTGGCCGCGAGCCGCGGGCGCGGCGGCGGGTGTCCGGGGCCCAGGCGCGGCCGGCAGCAGCCACGGCGCTGACGGCGGCGCCATGCCGGGCCCAGCGGTGGGGGGGCTCCCGCCCGAAGCCGGCAAGCTCCTGCACCGGGTGCGCCTGTGGCTGCCAGTCGTGGCGTGGTGGCGGCAGCTGCCCGGCCAGCCGGTGCTGCGATAG